>RXON01002376.1:0-119371 GCA_009667805.1 Leptobrachium leishanense
GCAGAGCCTTTGTATGTATTTCTTGGGGTGCTGACGAGCCTCGATCTCACACAGCGATGTGATGTTTCGTTTTGTGTCTTGGGTCGTATGAAGTGGCTCATGTTCGAGGCCGCCGGGCGCAGTGGGTGTGGCTTACATTTTTAAAACCATTGAATTCTCTATATGTATGTGTTTACGGGGGGTGCGGCACCATCTGTATGTCCCCAGCGTTCTGCGTCCCGTGGTTCCCGTGGTTGGGGCGGATTTACTCACGCTGTTGTTGGCGCCTTCGCTGGTGAAGGTATATAGAGCAGGGTCTCTGTACAGGTAAAGGGAATCCAGCGTGGCATCCGGCGCCCCCAGGAGGAGCTAGAAGGAGAAGATAATGGTGATGAGAATAATCCCTGTGTGCAGGTTTATCTGTTTAGATAGCGCCGTTAAGTGCTGTAGCGCTGTACAATGAGATGCAATCTGGTAGGGCAGTATATAGGCTGCGGGTGAGTGTGAGCCGGCGGGGCAGTATAGGCAGAGGGGTGAATGTGTGAGCCGGTGGAGCGGTATAGGCAGCGGGGTGAGGTGTGTGAGCCAGTGGAGCGGTATAAGCAGCGGGGTGAATGTGTGAGCTGGTGGAGCGGTATAGGCAGCGGGGTGAGTGTGAGCCAGTGGGGCGGTATAGGCAGATGGGTGAATGTGTGAGCCGGTGGAGCGGTATAGGCAGCGGGGTGAGTGTGAGCCGGTGGAGCGGTATAGGCAGCGGGGTGAGTGTGTGAGCCGGTGGGGCGGTATAGGCAGATGGGTGAATGTGTGAGCCGGTGGAGCGGTATAGGCAGCGGGGTGAGTGTGTGAGCCGGTGGAGCGGTATAGGCAGCGGGGTGAGTGTGTGAGCCGGTGGGGCGGTATAGGCAGCGGGGTGAGTGTATGAGCCGGTGGCACCGGGGTGAGTCCGGGCAGATCATGGTCCCCCCGGCGCTGGTTTCGGTTCCTCACCTGATAGAAGGAGTGGAAGTTCCTCTCTCCTTGCTGCTGCTTCAGGACTCGAGACTGAAAATCCAGAGGAGGAACATGTGAAATGATATGGAGATGTCAACAGCTTTGGCTTTAATTACCACCTCTACGCTGATGACACTCAGATCTACCTCTCTACCCCTGATCTCTCTCCCCCTGTCCTTTCCAAAGTCAGTGACTGTTTATCTGGCATCTCCTCCTGGATGGCCTCCCACCACCTAAAGATCAACATGTCAAAGACTGAACTACTACTTATTCCTCCCTCCAATGCCTCCCCACCTCCTGACTTCTCTATCACGGTGGAGGGTATCACCATCTCCCCATCAAACCAAGTTCGCTGCCTTGGAGTTACACTTGACTCTGCTCTTTCCTTCATCCCCCACATCAAGTCTCTTTCCTCCTCCTGCCGATACCAACTGCGTAATATTTCCAGAATTCGGCCATTTCTTACCGCTGTCACCACAAAACAACTCATACACGCCCTGGTAATCTCCCGACTCGACTATTGCAATAATCTCTTATCTGGCCTCCCTCTGTCCCGCCTCTCCCCCCTACAATCCATCCTGAACGCCTCCGCCAGGCTAATTCACCTCACCCGCCACTCTGTCTCTGCCGCTCCCCTCTGCGAGTCCCTTCACTGGCTCCCCATCCTCTGCAGAATTAAGTTCAAAATCCTTATCCTTACCTACAAAACCCTCACTAACTCAGCTCCCCACTACCTATCCTCACTAATCACCAAATACACCCCAGCCCGCTCCCTAAGGTCAAACAGTGACCTGCGCCTAGCTTCTCCCCGCATCACCTCTTCCCATGATAGACTGCAGGATTTCTCACGCGCAGCCCCCACTCTCTGGAACGCTCTCCCTCGTACTGTCAGACTTTCCCCTAACTTCTCTTCCTTCAAACGCTCCCTTAAAACATTCCTATTTAGGGAAGCCGACCCCCCCAACTCACTGACGCAACCATCAATCACTCTCACCTTACAGTCCTCTCCTCCTGTTTCCAACCCCAACCCTCCCAGATTGTGAGTTCCTACGGGAATAGGGCCCTCATCTCCTCCTGTACTGTTTGTCAAATGTTGTTCAATGTATTGTATTGTAACCCTGTCTATACTGTGTTTATTGTACAGCGCTGCGGAATATGCTGGCGCTTTATAAATAAAGAATAATAATAATAATAATAAATGTCGGTGTGTGCGGCGCCGGGCGAGGAGACCAGCCGAGCTCCTGTACACCTGATACACAAGCACACACTGAACACAAAAGGAGTTATCCACAAACTGACAAACTTGCCGCCGAATTTCCTCGCACGGAGCCATTTCGGGGCAGTTTGTTTATTCACTAAACTGTCAGTTTACCAAATACAGGCGCACTACGGTGACCCCGCGGTGAATAGTGAACTCACCGAAGGGTCGGCAAAATGAAATCTCCGATGAGCAAATCACCGAAATTCGCTGAAATTTTAGTTCTATGTGAATAAACCTAAAGTGATTTTCGGGGCATTTTACCCCCGGTCTGATAACCCAGACTCATACCGCAGAGATCACCGCATTCTCTGTCCCGGGGAAACGTCCAGTTGGGCTGGCAGCAGTTTTGGTGATGGTTGAATCAAACCATGTAAACACAGTCAGATCTGGTCCTGCCGCCGGTGAGACGCCCGCGCCGGTCCTGGGACACATTTAAACTGGTTAAACCAGGCCCTGACACACATCACCAGCCGGTAAGAGAACTATCGAGCGTTCGGCCATTTCCTGAGTCGGACGCGCGTCTGCGCGGATTGTGTAGAATTATCTAGATATTTTGGAGTCAGAGGTAAAGCACTAGATGCCGGAGACCCCTGGGTTTTCATATCCTGGGGTTAAAGCCTCGGATTTATGGCTGATGCCGTTTTCTGTTTTACAGCAGAGCTTTCTCTCATCCTCTATCCCTCTGTAACCTGATCTCAGCCCTCCTCCTCCCCTAGAGCGTCACGCAGAGCCTCCTGTGAACCTCCCTCACCCTCCTCCTCCCCTAGAGCGTCACGCAGAGCCTCCTGTGAACCTCCCTCACCCTCCTCCTCCCCTAGAGCATCACGCAGAGCCTCCTGTGAACCTCCCTCACCCTCCTCCTCCCCTAGAGCGTCACGCAGAGCCTCCTGTGAACCTCCCTCACCCTCCTCCTCCCCTAGAGCGTCACGCAGAGCCTCCTGTGAACCTCCCTCACCCTCCTCCTCCCCTAGAGCGTCACGCAGAGCCTCCTGTGAACCTCCCTCACCCTCCTCCTCCCCTAGAGCGTCACGCAGAGCCTCCTGTGAACCTCCCTCACCCTCCTCCTCCCCTAGAGCGTCACGCAGAGCCTCCTGTGAACCTCCCTCACCCTCCTCCTCCATCACGGCCCAGCAGCAGCGGTGCCTGAATAAACAGGGTTAACGTTGCGCAGGCGCAGAATACAAAATAGTAAGAAATTGCCAAAATGCTTCTTTCACCGGACTTTAAAAACACCTAAATCAGTGCTGTCAAACTCCGCCCCCCCCAAATGTTGTTGCCTACAACTCCCAGAATTCGTTCAGTGTGATAGGCAGGGAATCATGGGAGTTATAGTTCAGAAACATCTGGGGGGGGGGGGTTGACAGCCCTTTACTAGAATGTCCTTTTAATTGGTTATTCCACACATTGCCCCTTGAGGGTGCCCTCACCTTCTCCAGGAGGTAGTTGTTGATGTGCCCTCCAGTCGGGTCCCCCTTGAAGTCGAAATTGATATCCATGTACTTGCCGAATCGGCTGGAGTTGTCGTTGCGGTTTGTTCTAGCGTTTCCGAAGGCCTCCAGGACGCAGTTGGACTTCAGGAGGACATTCTTCACCCTGAGGGGAAAGTAGGAGGTAAATCAGGGCTTCCTGTGTGCGGGATATATTCTAGCCAGTGCTGTCAAACTCCCATTAACCTCATCAGATATGTAGCACCAACAGTGTATGTAGCGCTGTATAAAAGGACTGGATGATTCAGAGGTTCACTGATGTGCCAGAAGCTATTTTGTGACTTTCTATGTGAAGATACCCGGTGGCCAGGTCTCCGTTTCCTGTGTCCCAGATATTCCATCCCATCTACAGCCCTGGAGACGGTTGTCACACCAGTTTGTGTTGCTGGCTCAGAACACTTTAGAAGAAGAGCCTGGCAGTCGTGGCTGTAAGGTTTGAAGACAGTGAGAGAAAAATTACACCAAAGTATAAAAAGGACTCGGCCCTTCAGATGAACAACTAATTTTCTCCATTTATGGGGATTTACTCCATTGAGTCACATCTCACACGTGTCACTATCATTCCGGCCTGTTGAGAGGCTGTTATCCCCTATTTTCTGTTCTCCATAAGGACATCTAACCCAATGGTCCACATGGAGTGTGAATGGGTGAGGTCAGAAAACCCTGCGAGGGTCAGACTGAGCATGTGCGAAGAGCCCTCAGGCAGGGCACATCAAGAAACGGTCCGTAATCTTTTCACTCGAAACTGCTACAACTATCATCCAAGAAGAGGGAGGCCAACCCACAGAATGTCCTAAACAAATATCCAGACCTGGTACCGACACCGTAACGGCAGAAATCTGGCGAATGCATGTGAGTTATGGGGAAGGATTCAGACTGATGGACATAATCCCTGTGTGACCCGCACAGCCAAGACATCACCACGTAACAAGAAGCCAGCTCCTGGTGCTCGCATGGTGCTGCCAGCTTGTGGTATAGGTGCCAGATTATATAAGTGCGGACTCCATGGACTCCATGGACACTGTGATAAAATAGTGACAGTTTGTATAACTCCATCCAGCACATTAATACCCCCCCCCCTCATACCTCTCCACCTCCTCCCGTTGTGTGGGGTTTGTTATAGCCGCGATGTACTGCATGATGTATTTGCTGGCCTCCGTCTTCCCAGCTCCGCTCTCCCCTGAGTGAGGGAAAAACCAGATCCGGGATTACAAAACGCCAACAACCGCAAACCCGAAATTACCAAATCATCAACATACGATTCATTGCATGGAAAGAACTTAACCTGGGTGTTTGGGGTCTGTATGTGTGTGAGGAGAGCTGTGAGTTACGTGTGTGGGGGCTGTATGTGTGTGAGGAGAGCTGTGAGTTACGTGTGTGGGGGCTGTATGTGTGTGAGGAGAGCTGTGAGTTACGTGTGTGGGGGCTGTATGTGTGTGAGGAGAGCTGTGAGTTACGTGTGTGGGGGCTGTATGTGTGTGAGGAGAGCTGTGAGTTACGTGTGTGGGGGCTGTATGTGTGTGAGGAGAGCTGTGAGTTACGTGTGTGGGGGCTGTATGTGTGTGAGGAGAGCTGTGAGTTACGTGTGTGGGGGCTGTATGTGTGTGAGGAGAGCTGTGAGTTACGTGTGTGGGGGCTGTATGTGTGTGAGGAGAGCTGTGAGTTACGTGTGTGAGGGCTGTATGTGTGTGAGGAGAGCTGGGAGTTATGTGTGTGGGGGCTGTATGTGTGTGATGAGAGCTGTGAGTTACATGTGTGGGGGCTGTATGTGTGTGAGGAGAGCTGGGAGTTATGTGTGTGGGGGCTGTATGTGTGTGATGAGAACTGTGAGTTACGTGTGTGGGGGCTGTATGTGTGTGAGGAGAGCTGTGAGTTACTTGTGTGGGGGCTGTATGTGTGTGAGGAGAGCTGTGAGTTACGTGTGTGGGGGCTGTATGTGTGTGAGGAGAGCTGTGAGTTATGTGTGTGGGGGCTGTATGGGTGTGAGGAGAGCTGTGAGTTATGTGTGTGGGGGCTGTATGGGTGTGAGGAGAGCTGTGAGTTATGTGTGTGGGGGCTGTATGTGTGTGAGGAGAGCTGTGAGTTACTTGTGTGGGGGCTGTATGTGTGTGAGGAGAGCTGTGAGTTACGTGTGTGGGGGCTGTATGTGTGTGAGGAGAGCTGTGAGTTATGTGTGTGGGGGCTGTATGTGTGTGAGGAGAGCTGTGAGTTATGTGTGTGGGGGCTGTATGTGTGTGATGAGAGCTGGGAGTTATGTGTGTGGGGGCTGTATGTGTGTGAGGAGAGCTGTGAGTTACGTGTGTGGGGGCTGTATGTGTGTGAGGAGAGCTGTGAGTTACGTGTGTGGGGGCTGTATGTGTGTGAGGAGAGCTGTGAGTTACGTGTGTGGGGGCTGTATGTGTGTGAGGAGAGCTGTGAGTTACGTGTGTGGGGGCTGTATGTGTGTGAGGAGAGCTGTGAGTTACGTGTGTGGGGGCTGTATGTGTGTGAGGAGAGCTGTGAGTTACGTTGTGGGGGCTGTATGTGTGTGAGGAGAGCTGTGAGTTACGTGTGTGGGGGCTGTATGTGTGTGAGGAGAGCTGTGAGTTACGTGTGTGAGGGCTGTATGTGTGTGAGGAGAGCTGGGAGTTATGTGTGTGGGGGCTGTATGTGTGTGATGAGAGCTGTGAGTTACATGTGTGGGGGCTGTATGTGTGTGAGGAGAGCTGGGAGTTATGTGTGTGGGGGCTGTATGTGTGTGATGAGAACTGTGAGTTACGTGTGTGGGGGCTGTATGTGTGTGAGGAGAGCTGTGAGTTACTTGTGTGGGGGCTGTATGTGTGTGAGGAGAGCTGTGAGTTACGTGTGTGGGGGCTGTATGTGTGTGAGGAGAGCTGTGAGTTATGTGTGTGGGGGCTGTATGGGTGTGAGGAGAGCTGTGAGTTATGTGTGTGGGGGCTGTATGGGTGTGAGGAGAGCTGTGAGTTATGTGTGTGGGGGCTGTATGTGTGTGAGGAGAGCTGTGAGTTACGTGTGTGGGGGCTGTATGTGTGTGAGGAGAGCTGTGAGTTACGTGTGTGGGGGCTGTATGTGTGTGAGGAGAGCTGTGAGTTATGTGTGTGGGGGCTGTATGTGTGTGAGGAGAGCTGTGAGTTATGTGTGTGGGGGCTGTATGTGTGTGATGAGAGCTGGAGTTATGTGTGTGGGGGCTGTATGTGTGTGAGGAGAGCTGGGAGTTATGTGTGTGGGGGCTGTATGTGTGTGATGAGAGCTGTGAGTTACGTGTTTGGGGGCTGTATGCGTGTGAGGAGAGCTGGGAGTTATGTGTGTGGGGGCTGTATGTGTGTGATGAGAACTGTGAGTTACGTGTGTGGGGGCTGTATGTGTGTGAGGAGAGCTGTGAGTTACTTGTGTGGGGGCTGTATGTGTGTGAGGAGAGCTGTGAGTTACGTGTGTGGGGGCTGTATGTGTGTGAGGAGAGCTGTGAGTTATGTGTGTGGGGGCTGTATGGGTGTGAGGAGAGCTGTGAGTTACGTGTTTGGGGTCTGTATGTGTGTGATGAGAGCTGTGAGTTATGTGCGTGGGGGCTGTATGCGTGTGATGAGTTACACATGTGTGTTCATAGAGTTGTGAGTGTGTCTCTTGTCAGAGTGCCTCCCTCTGTCGGCAGAGCGCCCCCTTTGTCTCAGCACAGTCCCCCCTCCCTCTCTCAGCACAGCCCCCTCTCTCTTGGCAGTGCGTCCCCTCTCTCTTTGCAGTGCGTCCCTTTTTTCATCCTGAGAGGTGACAGTGAGTACCTGATATCACGATGCAAGTGTCCTTGGCGCGGCGTTTCATGGCTTTGTACGCGGCGTCTGCGATGGCGTAGAGGTGTGGCGGGCGCTCGTACAGCTCTCTGCCTTTGTAACATTCGATCATCTCCTTTCCGTACAGCTCCATGGACCTATAGGGGTTCACGGATACGATCACCTCCCCAATGTACGTGTAAATCCGGCCCCGCTCAAACCTGGGGAGAAGCAGAATATATCTGGTAACGGATCATGGGGCACAGAGTCCGAGCTAAAACTTTACACGGTGGAGCCGCATCTCCAAAGGACCAGGAACCACGCGGGAAGTCAGGAACATAACATTAACTGGAAATGCAGGATGGAGGCATCACCAACCTCCATGTGACGGAGCCTGGAGCAATTACCAACCTCCATGTGACGGAGCGTGAAGCCACCACTAACCTCCATGTGACGGAGCGTGGAGCCACCACTAACCTCCATGTGACGGAGCGTGAAGCCACCACTAACCTCCATGTGACGGAGCGTGGAGCCACCACTAACCTCCATGTGACCAAAGAAGAGTATTTTGTTATCCCATAGTAACTATTATATCCGGAATATTCTGTTATCCCATAGTAACTATTATATCCGGAATATTCTGTTATCCCATAGTAACTATTATATCCGGAATATTCTGTTATCTTATAGTAACTATTATATCCGGAATATTTTGTTATCCCATAGTAACTATTATATCCGGAATATTCTGTTATCTCATAGTAACTATTATATCCGGAATATTCTGTTATTCCATAGTAACTATTATATCCGGAATATTCTGTTATCTCATAGTAACTATTATATCCGGAATATTCTGTTATCCCATAGTAACTATTATATCCGGAATATTCTGTTATCCCATATTAACTATTATATCCAGAATATTCTGTTATCCCATAGTAACTATTATATCCAGAATATTCTGTTATCTTATAGTAACTATTATATCCGGAATATTCTGTTATCCCATAGTAACTATTATATCCGGAATATTCTGTTATCTTATAGTAACTATTATATCCGGAATATTCTGTTATCTTATAGTAACTATTATATCCGGAATATTCTGTTATCCCATATTAACTATTATATCCAGAATATTCTGTTATCCCATAGTAACTATTATATCCAGAATATTCTGTTATCTTATAGTAACTATTATATCCAGAATATTCTGTTATCCCATAGTAACTATTATATCCGGAATATTCTGTTATCTTATAGTAACTATTATATCCGGAATATTCTGTTATCTCATAGTAACTATTATATCCGGAATATTCTGTTATTCCATAGTAACTATTATATCTGGAATATTCTGTTATCTTATAGTAACTATTATATCCGGAATATTTTGTTATCCCATAGTAACTATTATATCCGGAATATTCCATTATCCCATAGTAACTACTATATCTGGAATATTCTATTATCCCATAGTAACTATTATATCCAGAATATTCTGTTATTCCATAGTAACTATTATATCCGGAATATTTTGTTATCCCATAGTAACTATTATATCCGGAATATTCCATTATCCCATAGTAACTACTATATCTGGAATATTCTGTTATCTCATAGTAACTGTTATATCCGGAATATTCTGTTATCCCATAGTAACTATTATATCCGGAATATTCTGTTATCTCATAGTAACTATTATATCCGGAATATTCTGTTATACCATAGTAACTATTATATCCGGAATATTCTGTTATCCCATAGTAACTATTATATCCGGAATATTCTGTTATCACATAGTAACTATTCTATCCGTAATATTCTGTTATTCCATCGTAACTATTATATCCGGAATATTCTGTTATTCCATCGTAACTATTATATCCGGAATATTCTGTTATTCCATTGTATGCTGTTACACAGTTAATACGTAGATGAGAATTTATAACTGTTGCCTTGAACCATTTTTTTATTAATTCATATGCTGCCATCTAGTGGCCTTTTTTTGTATTGCACATGTTTTCTGTGTTCCCTCACTTAATGATGCATTTCCTCTTGTGTGTAAAGCTCCGCCTTTCTTGCTCAGTAGTTTCCTGTGTCATGGCTGCAGCTACAGGCTGCACGCGGGTTTGCATTGCACGCTACGAACAGTATCATCTTTTGACCGCATAAATAGCACAATTCATTCATCTGCTGCCACTTGTGATCTGCTGGAACCTGATGTACAGAATAAAACAAGTTTGTGGATGCACAAGGTATTTGGTGAGTTCAGCTTCTGATAAAGCTTGTCCTCGGTGATTGTATCTGCTTATACCGGCCAGGCATAGAGGACTCTGCAAGGGATAAATCACTATTACAGCACGGAGTCAGAATACATAAAGTGTTATTCAAAGAGAATCGAAAAGTCACCGCACTTTCGGTGACTTTTCGTTCTCTTCAATTCGGTGCGATTTGGCGATCCCATTTCGGCGACCCTGCGGTGTATTCAGCAAGCACCACAGGGCCATCATAGTGCAGGGAAAAGCAGCCGAAAACCTGCCGAATACTCACTGAAAAACCCAGACGAATGCACACCGAAACCCGCAAAAACATCTGGGTTAACCCACCGGAGAAACCCGAGCAGGAACCAATCACAGCGCAGAGCAGCCGCCGGAAAAACCCGACACCGCAAACGAAGGAGGTGAAGAAAAAAAACAAAATGGTACGCTTGAATGTTTGAAAGTGAAACTATTCTGCTTCCTTAAGCAAAGCTGTGAGGCGTGGGTGCTTTAGACTAGCTGAAGTCTGTATTTGACCAGTACTCACACGATGAAGTTCAGCAGATAGCTTCAACTCAGCAAAACTAACACGTAGAAAGGAAGTTCAGCAGATATAAAGATGAATCCAGTTGAAGAGTTTAATGGCCAGACTGACAATCTTGTTAGTGTACAGCTATGCAGGTAAAAAGACTTTAGTTTGTCCAGCAGTGATCGCAGAATGGCTGCTATGTGACTATAACTTTAAATGTCCTCCTGGAAACCCAATGCAGAGACCTGAAAAAACAAAGGTGAAGCATTCAATAATACAACTTTACACTTTATAGCAAGTTACTAAGTCAACAGTCTTGAAGGTAGGCCATAGTTCCAGATGCGAGGAGAAAGTTTAACCCATCTTCGTGCTGGGGAAGCCACTCTAGGCCAAAACTTCCACCAACACAATTGTAATCCAACTGGCTGTTTGTGGAAAGGCTTCTGCCGAGAGCAGAAACTCTTACTCCTTCTGCCAAGGGAAAAGGTCAGTATCAGTTCGGTGATTGGCCGGAAGAAACTATGTACCACACCTCCTTTAGTCCCCTTGACCTTCACTCCTCGGATTCCTCCATCGTCACTGGGCATATCCTGAGTGACAAGACCCATTGGCAGGAGTTGGGAATCCACAAACTTCCGATCGGCTTTGCGCTGTAGTAGGACTGCGTATTTGTCCTTCTCTGTTTCAAAGATCTCTCCCTACTGGTGCTTGGGTTTGCACAGCCTCTTCTTCTTGAAGTAAGCATCAGTCAGGTGCTTTGAAACCTTGACACTTGAGATATTGACTTTTGTGGAAGTGGTGATAACAAATTTCTGGTGAGCTCTACGCAGGGGCACCCGGTTGATAACCAGTGATCCTGTTACCAGCAGAAGGCCAGACTGGAGCTGCTTCAGAAAAACCACACTCTTCCCCCTGTGGTGTCCATTGAGGAGTATAAGTACAGTCCCAGGAGTGATGGAGGAGCGCAGGTTGCGTTTGTGCTGGCTGAAAGGCTTCTTGCCATGGCTTGACAGCTTCCTTGGAACATCTTCAGTAGGATAATAGCGAGGCATTTTACGCAGTTTGACTACACGTGTGCCGCCATTCTTATCCCCACTGACCGTCTTTGACACCGTAGCTCTAGCCTTCTCCTTTTGCTTCCTTTCAATCTTAGTTTCTGGCACTTGTAGAGGGCTTTCCTGGCAGAACTGGAACATTTACCGGATTCTGCAGACCAGCACTGGATTCCGGTTGGCATGGGGCCGGTTCATCTTCTTCACAGCCTCGGTTTTCTTCTTCAAGGTGCACTTTAAAGAGACAAATCGAGCAGCTGCTTGCCGTGGATTGTTAGGTAGCTTTTCTCTAGGCGTACGAGAGGGTAAGGGTGCTACCCAGCTATTTGCATCATCCTGAGTGAATTCTTTATACATCGTCTTGAGAAATTCCCTATCTTCTCTTGCCAGTTCCAGTTTGTTGTCATCATTGATAGAATTGAACACTGTGGCTCCAAAGTTGTTATCCCAGGACTGAAAAGCATTTCATTTATCTTGGTCGTCATGTTGCCATTCGTTGCTGGTCAATTTCTCCTTCACTCTGTAATGGTGTGGGCACGGTTCAAGATAGGCGTTGCGACCATTTGGCAAGATATGTGTTTTGTTGGAAGCAATCTTGGTAGGCACCTTGGTTTCCCTTATACAAACATTGCCTATGATAACCCAACCTAGATCAAGGCATTGAGCGAATGGAGCATCATGTGGACCATTAATTTGTTGCCGTACCTTATGTACTCTGAGGATATCTCTGCTCAGGAGAATTAGGATATCTGCATTCTTGTCAAGGTCTGGTATCTCGTTAGCTATAGCCTTCAGAAGAGGATGGTGTAGGGCAGCTTCTGGTGTAGGGATCCCTTGCTTGTTAGATGGTATCTGGTTGCACTCGACAAGTGTGGGTAATTCAGATTGCCCCCAAGAGAGGCTACTATGAATCCGCTGGCTCTTCTTCCAGAGACCTCTGTAATGCCACTACATGTACATAAAGTATAAGGGTAGGAATCTCCTTTTATGTTGAAAAGATCAAAGAGTTCCGTTCTTGCGAGGAACCGATTGCTCTGATCGTCCAGGATGGTGTATACTTTAGCAGACTTTCCTGGGTGATCCTTGTGATATATGTTAACTAAGCATATTTTAGCACAAGACTTGTCGCAAAGATCTTCACCGCATACTGCTGTACAAGAAGAGGACACTATGGTAACTTCCCGATCCATAGTCTCCCCGCCGTGCATTGACACAGGAGGGGAGTCTGTTGACGTTGCAGGCATGTACTGAGATGGATGTAGCGCCTGCATGTGATCCACACTATCGCATTCTATGCACTTGATAGGAAATTTACAGTCTTTGGCAAAGTGCTCGGTAGAAGCACAACATCTGAAACATACACCATATGTCTTTAGGAGCTCCTTACGCTCTTGGAGTGGTTTCTTTCTAAAGCCGATGCATTTTTTTGAGGGGATGTGGCTTCTTATGAATAGGACAAAGGCGGTTAGGATTCTCAATCTTTTCACCTTGCTTGCAGTCGTCAGGAATTGAGGTAGGAGGGGGGGGACATCAGTCTTCTTCACTGATACTGGACCCCTGCTGCCTCTGTGATTAAAGTGTGAACTATCGGACATCTGAGGAAGAAAGCCCAGAGCGTGGAACTCATAGGAAAAACTGGGGTCATTCTTCGTTTCTGCAATGTCCCTTATGAACTCACAAAAGTAAGAGAAAGTGGAAAGGATATATAGTTCACGCATTTATACTTTGCCCCAAGTGCAGTCCATTTTTCCTGGATATTGTATGGCAGCTTGTAAACTATTGGGTTTACCCCACGAGCAGTGTCCAAATAGCTGAGGCCAGGTAGAAAAGTGTCCCTCTTGGCCAGCTGGAGCTCCCAGAGAAGGTCACTGAGTTCCAAGTATTTCTGATTGTCCTTGCCGGAAATCTTTGGGAAACAGTGCAGGCAATGCAACAGAGCATTCTCTATGGCTTCAGGGCTGCCGTAGCTTTGATCAAGTCTTTAACAGTAAAGTGTGTGTGATGGATGGCGCTGAAGAGAGAAGAAAAATATTTTGGACGGGTGCTGCCAATAAACTCCTCCAGGTAGTCTGTCCAACTGCCCAAAAAAGAACAAATATAGAAAATAAATGGAGTTGGAGGAGGGCGCGCCCAAACTTCAAATGGAGTATTAAATAAGAGAACAGTCTGTGTAACTGATCTGTAGATAGTCCAAAATAAAGCCATCTGATAAAGGCTATCTACAGATCAGTTACACAGACTGTTCTCTTATTTATTACTCCATTTGAAGTTTGGGCGCGCCCTCCTCCAACTCCATTTATTTTCTATATTTGATCAAGTCTTTGCCAAGCAGCGTGGAGGCCCGACGTTGGATTATTGATGTGGACAGCTCTGAGTCTCTTGACACGTTCTGTAGACTGTGGACCAAGCCATCTGATCAGCAGGTCCAGTTCCTCAGCAGGAGTAATGCCAAGATCATTAATTGCAGTTCTGAAGGCACCCTTCCAGCTTCTGTAGTTTTCAGGCTGGTCATCAAAGTTCGAAAGGCTTGTCTTTGTGAGTTCACGGCGAGCCATGAATCTAGCAAACTCAGACATGTCTGTTTTCTCTGACTTTGGGCAGGGAAATGAAGTTTGAAAGGCATTTGCAGTATTCTGGTTACATGACATAGGGTAGTATGCGTTTGCATCTGTATTTAGCCCTGGAGTCGGTTTAACATCCATAGACTCCGGCAGGCATGGTTTTATAGCTGTATGGTTGCTAGGATTTTGATGAATTGCTGGAGGGTAGAATTGCATCTGAGAGTTAATGCATTGGGATTGCTGTTGCACTAGGACGTGTGAAGAAAGCTCAAGGTCATTGGCTAGTAGAGTATTGTACTGACCTTGGATGCAGGGTACTGCTACAGAGACTTTTCCCTGTTTTGGGTTGTCACAACTGTCAGGAACATTTGATGCTATGAGAGAGTCACTGTTTTGCTTTAGTACACAGTCTCTGATGCGCTTAACGGAATCTTCCATATCCACGTTGCATAAGCTGATGCTGTCTCTTTCACTTTCCCCGACAGCTTGTTCTATTATTTTCAGTGTTGCTACGGCTGTGGCATGCTCACACTGTTTCTCTAGGGCTTCTATTTCAGCTCTTTTGCGAGCTTCTTCCGTTTCCATAGCTGCTTTCTTGCGAGCGGCGTCCATTTCCATTTCTGCTTTTTTGCTAGTGGCGTCCATTTCCATTTCTGCTTTTTTGCTAGCGGCGTCCATTTCCATTTCTGCTTTTTTGCTAGCGGCGTCCAATTCCATTTCTGCTTTTTTGCTAGCGGCGACCATTTACATTTCTGCTTTCCTTTCTGCTTTTTCGCGAGCGGCATCCGTCTCCATCTCTGCTTTCCTTTTTGCAAAGGCCGCCTGTATCTTCGTAGTCTCTGCTTTTGCCTGGGCTTGAATAAGCTGCAGACTAGAAACATAGAAACATAGAAAAATGTCGGCAGATAAGAACCTTTCGGCCCATCTAGTCTGCCCAATTACATGGATACTTGACCTGGATTTATCTTTTGTTTAGGATAGCCTTATGCCTATCCCATGCTTGCTTAAATTCAATTACTGTTTTGGCCTCTACCACTTCTACTGGAAGACTGTTCCATGTATCCACACCCGCTCAGTAAAATAATGCTTCCTGATGTTACTTTTAAACCTTTGCCCCTCTAATCTAAGACTATGTCCTCTGTGTTTGCTATTTTGTTTCCTTTTAAATATACTCCCTTCCTCTACCTTGTGGATTCCCTTTACGTATTTAAATGTTTCTATCATATCTCCTCTGTCTCGTCTTTTTTCCAAGCTGTACAATTGATACTAATTGTACTAATTGATGAACTCTTTGAATATTGTGAGGATTTTGACCTTGAGAGACGTGGGCTATTTGAATGCTTGCTAGATGCTGAAGTGTGAGAAGCAGTCTCTTGGAGTTGGGCAATTCTCTCCTCCGCCTTTAATCTGGCCTGATGTACTAAATTGTCTCTTTCTGAATTAAGACATTTTAATTCATCTATTTCTTGTAAAGCCTGTTCAGAATTTTTCTTCTCTAAATTAGAGACATAAATGTGACAGTGGGTAAAATATTGAGCATGAGCTGCAGAAAGTTGTCTTAAAACTTCTTTTAGTGAGGCTGTATCAAAAACAGGGTGTGTGATTGTGAAGACATAACTCATCACCTGTTCCCAAAGCCATGACATTTGCTGTGATTTCTCATAATTTATGTCCATAAGTGGTTCAGTAATCTTCCATGTAGGTTTTGTATTGCGTTTGCTTCTGACTGGACTATTCTGACTATTCATTACTTCCACATCTGAAACAAGTTGCATTTCCTGTGATGTTACAGGGCTTCTTCTGCCTGCCATGTTTAAACAGATGAGAAGAATAAGAAGAGAGCAGCAGAGTAGCTGTGTTTAACAGGCACGGTCTGTGGGATGCAGTAGAATCTGCTCTGTTTACTGAGGGCTGTTTACTTGTGCTGCAAGCTGGTTATAGCCTTTCACTGCTGGTTCACTGAAAGCTGCGTACATCTGCTGCAGCTGCTGTTAATGTATTTTACTAACAGCAGTAATGCTGGACAGTAATAGTCTTTTTACTATTCTGCTTCCCTAAGCAGAGCTGTGAGGCGTGGGTGCTTTAGACTAGCTGAAGTCTGTATTTGACCAGTACTCACACGATGAAGTTCAGCAGATAGCTTCAACTCATCAAAACTGACACGTAGAAGGATGAATCCAGTTGAAGAGTTTAATGACCAGACTGACAATCTTGTTAGTGTACAGCTATGCAGGTAAAAAGACTTTAGTTTGTCCAGCAGTGATCACAGAATGGCTGCTATGTGACCAGGAAGTAACTAACAACAAGATACTGAGCAGAGGGTTGGGAACTGGCTGGATACAGAAAGGCTAGGGAAAGCCAGAAGGGACAAAATAGCTATGAAATCAATAGCATGTGAGCAGCAAAGGCAGATTCAACACAAAACAGAAAAATATACAATAAATCCTAAATCATGAGACATGACAGAAACGCTGTTTGCAAAGAAACTACTGAGCGAAAATATCTGAAATTTACATATGATAATAAAAAGGGCTGTTACAGAAAAAAGAATAAAAGTTTACAAAAAAATCCAGAAAAAATGTTTTTTTGCAAAAAAATCCCGAAAAATGCTTAACCCTTTCACTGCTGAAGACGTGTGGGACACGTCCTCATTGATGCACGTTGCATGCTGAGGACGTGCCCCACACGTCATCAGCATTGCGGGACCCCCGGCGGAGATACTCACCTCTCTGTCCGGGGTCCCACGGCGTTCTGACTTCAGCGTCCTCAGACGCTGAAGTCAAGCGCCTCCCGGCGTAAATGACGTCATCGCGCTTGGCGCGATGACGTCATTTCCAGGCGACCCCCCGGCAATGCCGGGAGATAGCCTGGAAGGGAGGGGGGGATCTGTTCGGATCCCTCTCCCTCCCGATCGGAAGGAGCAGCGGTAAAAGCCAGGCACCGCTTAAAAGGGGAGAGTCTCCCCTTTTAAGCGATGCCTGGCTTTAACCCCTCAAGTGCTGGGTTGCACTTCAGCGCCTTGCGGCGCCGAAGTGCAGCCTATCTCCGGTGGGGCCGCCATCTTGGATGGCGGCTCCGCCCCCGGGACTCCCCTCGCTGTCTGACGTCATCACGCATAGCGTGATGACGTCAGATAGCCGGGGAACCCTAGCTGCCGGGGATTTCCCAAGGAAATCCCCAGGTGGAGATAGGGGGTTCTTGTGAACCCCGATATCTCCAGAACCGTGGCAGCTAGGGGTCATGGAGGGTGTCATTTGAAAGGCCTGAGCATGGCCTTTCGAATGATACCCAACATGACTAGGTAAAAAGTAAAAAAAAAAAAAAAAAAAAAAATTAAAATAATAAATAAATTTAAAAAAATAAATAAATAAAAAAAAAACATGTTTTTTTTTGTGTGTTGTTTTTATTAATGCAGCAATATTGTTCACATTTCAATTATAATGTGAACAATGATGCTGCACTAATGATTTTTTTCTATGGGGTGTGTTTGCTAAAAATCACGTAATTCCCCCCAAAAAAAGTAACAAGTCCCCATTTCAAATTTTTTGTACAAGCGCACCCCATAGAAAACATAACCGCAAACGCTCATGTGATAAAATGTGAAAAAAAACACTTTACACACTGCAGATGATTAAAAATTCAATTTTTATTGTATTTTTTGTTATAATATACAGGCAGGTCATGACGTATACATATAAAAATGATATATTATGAATCTGCGTAGTCTGCCCGAAAGAACGATATATAATATGTCTGGGTCATATATTAAAATGTGGCTTCAAATCGCGTTTAAACATGATGAGCGAAAGCGGTAAAAATGAGCTCAGCACACAGGCGTGAAATGCCTCAGCAGTGAAGGGGTTAAAAGATCCTAAAAAAAATCTATAAATAAAGAGACTTTTTACTGTAGAATATTATAATAAATGGTTTATTAGATATTGGATTAAAACGGGAATATTTTTAACATTGAAGCCTATGGGATTCACCTGAATAAACCTGCCGAATTAAACCACCGAATGGCAGGGCAATCCGGCAATTTTTCACTGCTGGTTTTTCTTCTCTGAATAGACGAATCATTGCTTCTCTGTGAAGATTCACTGTCCTCGAAGAGGCACCGAACAGGCACCGTATGTGCAAGCAATTCGCCAGGATTTGACGAACTGTGTGCTCTCTGAATAGCCGAATGGCCAGGAAAGGTAACCTAACGCTGAATTTCACTGTTCAGTTACCTTTCGCCAGCAATTCGGATCTCTTTGAATAACCCTGATAGTAACTATTATATCCAGAATATCCTGTTATCCCACAGTAACTATTATATCCGGAATATTCGGTTATCGCATATTAACCCATTCACTGCTGAGCCATTTCACCTCTGTGTGCTGAGCCCATTGTGACCGTTTTGTGCTCATCATGTTTAAACACGATTTGAAGTCATGTTTTATTGTAGGACTGTCACGGAGCTGACAACTGGCGCTCCTCAGCGAGCCCACAAGAAACTGACTTGGCTGTTTTAAAGACCATTTTTACTTTTTCCTCGGTTTTGCGTTTCAAATTGTATGGACAATTTTATGTTCTTACTATGTGGTTTTATTGAAGGGTCGTGTATTTTTCAATGTAGTGTAAATGGCATAACTTTAGTTTTAAATATACTTATATTCCTGTAGGTAAATGTGTTTCTGTATAGCCAGTAAACAAGCTTTACTGCTGTGTAATTTATGCAACAGGGCTTTTCCCCTTATCTAGCTGCATGTTTAATTCAAGGAATCTGTGATAGTGTTTCGTGTTTAATCTGATGTGTTAGAACACTGGATTATACAAATGTTGTGTGAGCTGAAGGCTAAAGAATGTAAAGAATGTTTATTGTAAATAACTGACATAATGTAATTAATATATTGGTAGGACGAGGTGCGTCATTTATGCAAATTATGACTGTTGGATTTAAGCATAAATGGTGGCGTTTTGTTCATTAAAAGTCAGAGAACTCTCAGACTGAGAGAGAGAGAGAATCCTGTTTTAAAGCATACAGCCGCGCCTGGTGTCTTTATTACAAACTACGCTACACTACTCAACATCAGAAGGCACCGGCCTTCTGGAAATTCCTAACGGCTCCAGGGCAGAGGAACAGAAGCAGGCGGGTTAAGCTGCTCGAGGCGCTGAGGACAGCGCTCCCAGTAGCCGGGCTGACCGCATCGAAGGGGTGGCTGGAGAGTCAGGACAGACGGAAGAGAACGGTTCCGTCACATTGGTGGCAGCGGTGGGATAGAGGCTCTCTAACACCAATACACCCCGAGATGACAAACTATACAGCCTGCAAGCAGGACACCCTGAAGGACCTGCTGGAAAGCCATGGAAGGAACGAATAGTGAAGAAAGGGTCAAAGGCACAAGTTTGGTGCAACCAGGAGCGAGATGGAAACGCTCAAGGAGGTAAAAAGACGCCTCAAGCAATATGGTCCAAACCCTAGCCTGGACCTGTTCCATAGCGTTTGGAATGAGGTCTGTTTATTGCAGAAAGGGGAAGCTGTGCAGGACCAGGAAGATTTTAACCCTCTGCATGTGGAATACAGTAAATACAAGGTCCCAGGCTGGATGGAGCCAGGGGACATTCATGGCCAGGAGAACTGGCTGGAAACTACACCACACACCCAGAGGGTGTCTACAGACTTGGATTGGCAGAGACCAGGGATTTTGGAAGCATTGGCCTCTGCCAACGCCAGCACCCAAACAAAATATGCCTCTGCACCAACCGTGACCGTCAACCCACCCTCAAGTAAGGCTAAAAAGAAGGGGAGGGGTGGACGGGTGAAAGAAATGGAGGTGGTGCTGGAGAGCGAATGCAAATGTTGTGACCCGCTTCGAAGGGAGGTAGAGACCTTGAAAGGGCAACTAGACTTTGCAACCCAGAGCGAGAAAGAGACTGGCCTGCAATTGCACCGGCTACAGGATGAGCTGCGAGCTGTCACAGTGGAGAGAAATGGTCGCTGCATGGAAGTACGAGAACAGTCGGTCAGTATACGAAAATTGTCATCCCAGCTGCAGGTCTGTGAGGACTGTAACATCGACCTACACACGGAGCTCAGTGGTGCTCAGGCGCAGATAGCGGAGCTGGAGCGCAGCTCCCGTGTAATGATCGAGCAGCTGGAGGCTGAGCGGCGAACTGGAGCTGCTCAACACATAGAAATAACAGCTTTTAAAATTCACCTGGAGAACTGCGAGCAGGAATTAGAGCGGACACAGCTCTCCCGAGATACTATTCAGGCATGGGCCTGGGAGCAGGAGGAGGAAATACAGCTGCTCCAGAACCAACTCCAGCTGTGCCAACACCAGCTACTAGAAGCAGACGCAGCTCGGAAGGAGAGCCTCGCTCAAACTAAGGCAAGCGAGATGGAGGTGAGCCGTCTGACACACCGACTAGGTGTATTGGAGCAGGAGCACCAGGGCACTGTTAGCCACCTGCAGGCTGAGCTCGAAGGGACAGGAGCACAGTGCCAACAGCTCCAAGATGAGTTGTCCCTGGCACAAGCTGCCAGCACCCATGTGCCCACCACGGAGGAGAGCAGCACAACAGGGAGTCAAGTCATTGCCCCTGTTATATTTTGCATAGAGGAGCAATTGTACCCAATTTTGCTGGAGGTGGATGCTGTGCTGGCATCAGAGTGTGCTTTGTCCCCAACAAAGATGGAGACCACCCAGCACTCCACCCCTGTGACCCAAAGTGCTACAAGAGAGGGGACCACTTCTTACCTGCCTAGAAGACCAGCAGAATCGGTGAGTGACTACCCTGAGAGACTACCAAATTCCTGGTCCCAGGAAAAATTGCGCCCTTTTGGGATTGTGGGGATTGCCGTGGGCTGGGCCCCTGCTAAATGTTCGGAAGGGGGGCATCAGCAGAAGGAGAGACTGGGAACTGTGACTGCTGACTGTATTCGGGTCCTGGGTCCACAGAGGTGCCCTGGACAGAGCAAGATATGGGGGGTAATTTCAGGGTGCCCCCTAACAAACATTTTATGCCTGTGGACTGTGGTGGCCTGTTGCCTGGCGCACTGGACATGAGGGTTGGCCTGCCTCTTGCCCCGGGACTATGGACCCACAGCCTTTTAGCGACCGTCAGACCCCGCTGACTTTGCTTATGTGCCCGCAACCTGGAACTTTGAAGATGGCACAGAAAAGGGGCAAGGTGAGAAGTCTCGTCAGTGGCAAGCGATCTGTTTGGGATGTAAGCTTGCCCTGCCGTTCTGGAAGGGGGGAGAAATGTCACGGAGCTGACAACTGGCGCTCCTCAGCGAGCCACAAGAAACTGACTTGGCTGTTTTAAAGACCATTTTTACTTTTTCCTCGGTATTGCGTTTCAAATTGTATGGACAATTTTATATTCTTACTATGTGGTTTTATTGAAGGGTGGTGTATTTTTCAATGTAGTGTAAATGGCATAACTTTAGTTTTAAATATACTTATATTCCTGTAGGTAAATGTGTTTCTGTGTAGCCAGTAAACAAGCTTTACTGCTGTGTAATTTATGCAACAGGGCTTTTCCCCTTGTCTAGCTGCATGTTTAATTCAAGGAATCTGTGATAGGGTTTGTGTTTAATCTGATGTGTTAGAACAATGGATTATACAAATGTTGTGTGAGCTGAAGGCTAAAGAATGTAAAGAATGTTTATTGTAAATAACTGACATAATGTAATTAATATATTGGTAGGACGAGGTGCGTCATTTATGCAAATTATGACTGTTGGACTTCAGCATAAATTGTGGCGTTTTGTTCATTAAAAGTCAGAGAACTCTCAGAGCTCAGAGAGAGAGAGAATCCTGTTTTAAAGCATACAGCCGCGCCTGGTGTCTTTATTACAAACTACGCTACACTTTATACTCAACATCAGAAGGCACCGAGCGGCCTTCTGGAAATTCCTAACGGCTCCAGGGCAGAGGAACAGGAGCAGGCGGGTCAAGCTGTTCGAGGCGCTGAGGACAGCGCTCCCAGTAGCCAGGCTGACTGCAACGAAGGGGTGTCTGGAGAGCCAGGACAGATGGAAGAGAACGGTTCCGTCACAAGGACCCAGACACATTATATATCCTTTTTTACAGCAGACTGAACAGATTCATAATAATGTATAAATACATACATACACATGTCATGCCCTGCCAGAATGCTAGAACAAAAAAAAATGTGAATTTCCATTCCGATTTCTATCATTTACAGCATGTAAAATAATTTTTTTCATATTTTATCATCCAAACCTTTGTGGTTATATATTCTATGGGACACTTGTTAAAAAAAACAAACAATGAAAACACAGACGCGTAATTGGTTTTAAAAAAAAAAAAGAATTGGGATCCTGTTGCTGTATTTTTCTGAGAAAATCTGGAGAATGAAAAATTCTAGGTCAAATAGCCAAACCAGAAAAATTCTCCCTTTCATCTCACTTTCCAAATCGGCTATTTTGACTTAGAATTTTCCATTCTCCAGTCATTCTTCTGCTTTTCACCTCTGTCTGAATAACCCTGTAAATGTTCTGCTTGTAATTTGGCTCATTGTGTTTTACGAGTATGTATAAAACACTGACCTCGTTTGCGGTGCGGGAAATGAGAAGGGGAGTAAGGGCAGTGGTATTGCTTAATTTATACACGAGAAAAAAGACAATGCCATCACTTTGGAGCAAAAACATTTTTTTTTCTTAGAAATTTCTATTTTATTTTTACACATAACCTGCTCATGTTTGGTATCAGTGGAAAGACCAAGCGAATGAGCTGCTCAACGCATCGTCCAATGTTAAGTAGGGCATCGTTGGAAAGGTCAAACTGATTTTTCCTGCGATGCCCCTTTGGCTGAGGAGATAGAGGGGTCCCACCCTCCCCTTCAGGCATTCACCCAGCTCTGCCGGGTGGCACATGAAAATGATGTCATCACACACCAGCATAATGACATATGTGCGCCTGGAGGGGTTCCACGGATTTTTCTTACTTCATGGAAGTCGGACCACCGCGAGACTCCCACTCGAGGGGTTTAGGTCTCCCCGTTGGCTGCGGAAACCCTGTGACGTCCTTGGCTTGTTACAGGAAACCACATGACGTCCCCCACGCGTCTTCCGCAGCCTAGGTGTTAACGATTATATCTGGAATATTCTGTTAAGGTGCCGCCATTATTGTTTCGTGCAGGAAGTGGAACGTGGCCTCATACGTTGCACATGAATACCATCCTGTGAACTGTTTTTTCTGGCATTTTAAAACTTTTTCGGTGAAGTTTCTAGACTGATTATCCCAGTGGGGGGGGGGCGACACGGAGTCCTGCTCCAGTCCCAGCTGCTGTTTATTACACAGTAATGCAGGTGGCACAAACCCCCGCACATTCTGCAGTGATGTCAGCGCCACGTGTTCCTTTTCCGCTAACGTAAAACCTGTGGTCACAGTCAGAATAAAAGGAAGCGTGAGTCATCGAGGAGTGAGCGTCAAATACAGAGGGAGTGAAGCGGGTGAAAGGCGTCAGTAGAACGCTGGGTAATGGTACATTCTGCAATATTTACATTATATGAGATCAGACATGGCTCCTGATACCCTGAATAAGGTCACATCCACCCCTGAGCACCATGAGCTGATACACAAGCTGTAAATCCCTGTATAGTACAGACATATGGTGTCAGTACAGGGATAAGATGCAGGGTGTTATAGAAGCTGTAAATCCCTGTATAGTACAGATATATGGTGTCAGTACAGGGATAAGATACAGGGTGCTATAGAAGCTGTAAATCCCTGTATAGTACAGATATATGGTGTCAGTACAGGGATAAGATGCAGGGTGCTATAGAAGCTGTAAATCCCTGTATAGTACAGATATATGGTGTCAGTACAGGGGATAAGATGCAGGGTCCTATAGAAGCTGTAAATCCCTGTATAGTACAGATATACGGTGTCAGTAGAGGGATAAGATGCAGGGTGTTATAGAGGCTGTAAATCCCTGTATAGTACAGATATATGGTGTCAGTCTGTACAGGGATAAGATGCAGGGTGTTATAGAGGCTGTAAATCCCTGTATAGTACAGATATATGGTGTCAGTACAGGGATAAGATGCAGGGTGTTAAAGAAGCTGTAAATCCCTGTATAGTACAGATATATGGTGTCAGTACAGGGATAAGATGCAGGGTGTTATAGAAGCTGTATATCCCTATATAGTACAGATATATGTGTAGAAATCATGATACAAACACAAAGGTCTGCTTTGCTGAATCAGGGTTTGTGGGGGGATTCTCCCCATGTAAAGCGGATTTCACATAAAAGGACACATTGTAAAAATACGTATAATACAGCCTGTTACATGGTGACACTGTAGCGGCCGGGGGCCTCCACTATAAAAGCTTTTGTGGTTTTTATCTCCCCCTTCCGGTTCTCTGTGCGTGTAGACGCTGGCTGCTCTGTTGCTCAGAACATTTCAGGTGGGGCTGCCAATTAGGGATGAGCTGTTCGGTTCGATCTGTTCGGAGTTCGCATCGAACATCGGCCGTTCGATAGTTCGCGAACTTCGAACTTTTTGGGCCGTTCGCCAAAAGTTGGGAATTTTTTTTTGAAAAAAGTAAAAAAAAAAAATGCTTAAAAAAATACTAAGAAATCTAGAAATAAAGAGACTCTTTACTGCAGAATATTATAAGCAACGGTTTATTAGATATTGAGTTAAAACGGGTAATATTTTTAACATTGAAGCCTATGGGATAAAACATTCTTGTTACTAAAACATCAGGCAGACACGGCCCTCTAATCAGGCACTGTAGAGGGCAGCCTGCCAGGGCCTCCCAAGGATCCCCTTGAGGAGCATGCGGCCGCCAGATGACAGAGCTGCGACTGTGCGGGCTAGCCGCCCGGGTGCATGTGGCAGAGACAGGCAGCGCAAGGAGGGAGCCACTGCACCTGCGGCCACGGCAGACCCCCCCCCCACATCCAGGATCCAGGGAGCCCCCACTGACCACCAGGCTAAGGTAAGGCGACACATTTCTAAAAAAAATAAAATCCGAGGACATTTTTAAATGTCCCCGGGAACATAAAATAAAACTATTTTTCCTTTTTCTGCCTGGCTGAATGTATTTAATTATATATATTAGATACATTCAGCCAGGTAGAGGGGGTGGCATGGGCTGCGCGGGGTCTCAGGCAGTGGTTTGGTTTTTTTGTGTGTATATTTTTAGCAAATTTATAGGGGAATGTAAGGGCAGGTATGATATATATATACATAGATAAGATATATATCTATATTCTTATAAATATATATATCCAGACTTGTATTACACACACATTTTGGCTACTAATTGACCCCCCCCCCCATTTGGCTGATCGCTCCAGAAGAAATGTTGAACCCGATAGAGCAGAGAATAATATATATTCTCTGCTCTGTCGGGTTCAACATTTCTTCTGGAGGGATCAGCCAAATGGGGGGGGATTTAGTTGAGATTGTCCACATGCCACCCCCCCATGTGCGTATGTGTATATATGGTCTGAGGGTGGGTGTATATATATATCTGCGTGTTGATATATACGTATATGTCTGTGTGTGGTATCAATGCATCCCTACTCTATACACAGCGCTCCGTGTCCCTATAATATATATGATCAGGGGTTACCTTTTTTTTTAATATCTTTATACTATTCCTATTAACAGTAATTTTTGATGTATTTTATTCAGTAGAAACTTTTTTTGCCTATATAACATGTGCTTTGTGAAAATAAAACTGTTTTGTGTGTACATTTTAATTTAGTTAGTGGATTCCTGTCCAGTGCGGTGAGAAGCAAACGTAATGCAGTGTAGACACGCTGCGTGGCGGAGCGGAGAGAAGTCAAGCCTGCAAAATGTTTGCCTCTCTTCGCTTCGCTAAGGCTGGGGTCAGACGAGCGTAGTGTTCACGTCCGTGATTGCGCCTAAAAGTACGTCAGTGATAGCATGAAAGAAAGCCCATTGGAGCCTGACACGTGAAGTACGTCCACACTGAACTGCGGACACACAACGGCCGCGCCCACGGACGCAAGGCAGGCAAGAACGTACAACCCCTAGAACTGCCACACAAAGTGCGCTGCGTCCGCAATGTCTGCATAGCTTTGTGTGTGAGTGATGGAACGTGGTCAGACAGACTGCATTTATACGTCCAGCATTTTTCATGGACAAAATGGTTTTGCTTTTTATTTTCCCTCCTACATCCGTCCAAATATACGTCAGTGAATAAACGGAATGTGTGGCCACTACTGTGTCTTCCGTACTGACGTACGTCCGTGTGCACGGACGTACAGTCTGTAGAAATCACGCTCGTCTGACCCTAGCCTAAGCTGTGCGTCGCTACATGCTCAGTGCGTCTCAGCCTTTATTCCCGCATCGCTAGCTTACCGAATCATTTCTGTATACTTGTTACTGACCCTGCTTGTTCTGAGGACCCGATCTGTTGCCGACTTTGCCTGCCATTTGACTATTCTCTCTGTGTATTCCCTGCCTGTTCTGTTTGCTTCCTGCTGCTACTGGTGTGCGTCGATTCTCACCATATACAGTAGCGCAGTACAAGTGCCTAAACATTGCTGACCCGGTTTTGTTATAGCCTCTGATGTAACTGAATAGATCGGGGATCTCTTCTGCATTACCAAAACCTCCACCACTGCACTCTTCCACAATACCACAGAGGGGTTACGGTGTGAAGGCACTAGCTGGCACCAAAGGCAAAATATTTGGGTGCACTGACGTCTGTACCAGATTTATATAATTTTAATATTGGACCGCAGGGTCCAACCCTGCACTCTTCCACAATACCACAGAGGGGTTACGGTGTGATGGCACTGTTGCCGACACTAAAGGCCCAATTTTAAAGCACCTATTGTTACCTTCATCCAAAGCCTGCATAAGTTTCACCATAATTTAGCCAAAAAAATCACTAAACTTGTTCTGCGTGTCCTAAAACGTCTCCTTTTCATACAGGCTGCTGCCCCAAGCAGTTCTTTATGAATAGATTAAAAGGAAAACCACTTACGGTCATTTGAAATGTCATGTTTTGGTTTTTAAATGTTTCTATACATCCTACAAATCCGCCACTTCACGGGCAGGTTATGGGGACCTCCTAGGCACGATATTTGAAGGAATTTTTCGTTTTTATTCTTAACCTTTATGTCATGGAAAACTCACTGTTCCTTTAAAAAAGTTTTTTTTTTTTTACTTTTTGTCCTTGTTTCCTGTCCCCCAGGGCACTAACCGGACCCCCATACACCTTTTATGGCAAATATCTAGCATATATGCCCTCTTGGAACCGATCTTTCGAGTCCCATTGACTTGCATTGAGTTCAGTTCGTGTTCGAGTTCGAACTTTTGAAATTGTTCGAGTTCGAATGCGAACCGAACACTGGGGTGTTCGGCTCATCACTACTGCCAATCATCCAAACAGGCCAAGTGCAGGGAACTCTGCGGGAGAATTATCCAGGGCCCCCATAGATTGTATACCACAAAGCGAGAAACATTACAGCCCTGTCAAATGATAGAGACAGTGATATATAAATCAACGGACAGTATCTGCCTCATTCTCATACACAACAGTAAGCTGTGAGGTCACACTGTGCGCGGCGTTCAATATTTATCGGGTCCCCCCAAAATCCAGACCCTTCTGCTCCCCAGTGTTTGAGATAAGAGACACTCAGCCTGTGTGTAGACGCGTGTTATTCTATGTAAATCTGTCTCTGCGGGGTGTGGGGAGGGAGAACATATAAATACACCCCTTCTGTAATTTAACCATAAAACCCATCCATCAATTTACAACTTTATACAAAATCTGCGAAAACAAACGAGACACAATAACTCTGCGATTAATCGGCCCTGGGGTCCCTGGAGAGACAGTTGTGTGGATGCTGGTGGTGTGCTCACTGCTCCGGTCACTGCTCTCGCAGCTTTGCAGGGCAGGGTGCAGTGCTGATAGTGCGCTCCTGTCACTGCTCTTACTGGTTTGCAGCGCAGGGTGCGGTGCTGATGGTGCGCTCTGGTCACTGCTCTCGCAGGTTTGCAGGGCAGGGTGCGGTGCTGATGGCGCGCTCCTGTCACTGCTCTTACTGGTTTGCAGCGCAGGGTGCGGTGCTGATGGTGCGCTCCTGTCACTGCTCTTACTGGTTTGCAGCGCAGGGTGCGGTGCTGATGGTGCGCTCCGGTCACTGCTCTCGCAGGTTTGCAGGGCAGGGTGCGGTGCTGATGGGGCGCTCCGGTCACTGCTCTTGCTGGTTTGCAGCGCAGGGTGCGGTGTTGATGGTGCGCTCCTGTCACTGCTCTCGCTGGTTTGCAGCGCATGGCGCGGTGCTGATGGTGTGCTCCTGTCACTGCTCTCGCAGGTTTGCAGCGCATGGCGCGGTGCTGATGGTGTGCTCCTGTCACTTCTCTTGCAGGTTTGCATCGCAGGGTGCGGTGCTGATGGTGCGCTCTGGTCACTACTCTCGCAGGTTTGCAGCGCAGGGTGCGGTGCTGATGGGGCGCTCCGGTCACTGCTCTCGCAGGTTTGCAGCGCATGGTGCGGTGCTGATGGTGCGCTCCGGTCACTGCTCTCGCAGGTTTGCAGCGCAGGGTGCAGTGCTGATGGTGCGCTCCAGTCACTGCTCTCGCAGGTTTGCAGCGCATGGTGCGGTGCTGATGGTGCGCTCCGGTCACTGCTCTCGCAGGTTTTCAGCGCATGGTGCGGTGCTGATGGTGCGCTCCTGTCACTGCTCTCGCAGGTTTGCAGCGCAGGGTGCAGTGCTGATGGTGCGCTCCAGTCACTGCTCTCGCAGGTTTGCAGCGCATGGTGCGGTGCTGATGGTGCGCTCCGGTCACTGCTCTCGCAGGTTTGCAGCGCACGGTGCGGTGCTGATGGTGCGCTCCGGTCACTGCTCTCGCAGGTTTGCAGCGCAGGGTGCGGTGCTGATGGGGCGCTCCGGTCACTGCTCTCGCAGGTTTGCAGCGCAGGGTGCAGTGCTGATGGTGTGCTCCTGTCACTACTCTCGCAGGTTTGCAGCGCCTGGTGCAGTGCTGACGGTGCGCTCCGGTCACTGCTCTCGCAGGTTTGCAGCGCAGGGTGCGGTGCTGATGGGGCGCTCCGGTCACTGCTCTCGCAGGTTTGCAGCGCAGTGTGCGGTGCTGATGGGGCGCTCCGGTCACTGCTCTCGCAGGTTTGCAGCGCAGGGTGCGGTGCTGATGGGGCGCTCCGGTCACTGCTCTCGCAGGTTTGCAGCGCAGGGTGCGGTGCTGATGGGGCGCTCCGGTCACTGCTCTCGCAGGTTTGCAGCGCAGGGTGCGGTGCTGATGGGGCGCTCCGGTCACTGCTCTCGCAGGTTTGCAGCGCAGGGTGCGATGCTGATGGGGCGCTCCGGTCACTGCTCTCGCAGGTTTGCAGCGCAGGGTGCGATGCTGATGGGGCGCTCCGGTCACTGCTCTCGCAGGTTTGCAGCGCAGTGTGCGGTGCTGATGGGGCGCTCCGGTCACTGCTCTCGCAGGTTTGCAGCGCAGGGTGCGGTGCTGTGGGCTTGACTACTTGTTACACTGCGTGAATGTATATAAACCTGGGGGTGTCGTAATGTTTCATGTAGTTAAATAACGAGACTCGCGCCCACAGGGCTCCATCATACAGGATAGTGAAAGGGAGTCGTGTTATGTGGACATTAACCCTTCCATGACCAAACGGCAGTGATTGTGAACCTGGTATGTATATGCATTATTACGCGCCTCCTCCTCCCCTAAAAAAAAGCCCCGAAGCAGCAGGAACGCGTCAGCAAGCGAGACTCCGAGAAGGTTCAATGAGAATTCAGAGAACGAGCAATGTCTATGAAACGGCCCCCACCCAGCACCGCGAGCCCGGGCTACCTGAGCTTCAAATTGGCCATGAAGTCCTCCATCGTCACCCGGTCCAACAAGACAAAGTCCGCCTTCCCGAACTCCAAACTCTCCTGCTCGGCCATCCTGCCTGAGAGCCTCCACCGCGGCACAGAGGAGCTGAACACGTCCGGTGCTTCCCCTCCACCACCTTACGGCAGGAAAATGACAGACTTTCAAAACTGACAGCCGGTCTGTGACTTCCTGTGTTGCGGTTTTGTCTGGGGAGGATCGAGCTGTCAGGGAGGGATTATCGGGGGACGATCGCGTAATTCAGAAGATGACATCCAGGCTTTCCATCCAAGACGTCTACCGAGAACTTCAGCAGCCCTAACGCCTTGAGCAGGGACCACCAGGGCGCACACGTCAAGGACCATCACAGCGAGGTGTGTCAGTGCATGAGGAAACCAGTGCAGTGATGGGGTCGGAGATAGTCACTGTATATAGTGATCGTGTAAGGTGTCTCTCTGAGACCATTCCACAGCATCGCTATGGGGTTACAGTCTGTCTTCTGACCGGGCAGCTCCAAGAAGAGGATTTTCCTTTTCTGAAGCCGTTCTGCAATGGGTTTATCTCCATGTTTAGGATCACTGTCCTTCTGCATCACCCAACGTCTCCTGAGGGTCACACAGGTGCACAGCTGCCCTGATATTGTCCTGTAGGAGATCTGGATGAACCTGTAAATTCATTTTCCGTCAATGATGGTGAGCGGTCCAATCTCGAAGCAGTATATCCACCCCAAATCATGATGTTACCCCCACCCTACTTACCCGATGGGATGGTGTTTCCATGTTTGTCCGCAATGCCCTTTTTATGCCATACACAGAACTGTGTCTTCAAAAATACCCTCACCCTTAGGGTCATCAGTCCACAAAGTTATCCTCTCGTAGCATTGTGTTGGGTCATGGTGGTCTTTGGCAAGCTTCAGGTGAACAGCAATGGTCTTTGGAAGCATTGGCTCTTTTGGTGGTGTCACACTATGGTCACCATGCCTGGTCAATGTTTTCTGTATAGTAGATCCATAAACAGAGTTGTTATCCAGTTCCAGTCATTTCTTCTGGTCTTTGGGCGGCATTTTGAGTCACCTCGGCTGGACGGCCACTTCTAAGGTGAGCAGCCACAGCACTAAATCCTCTCCATTTCAAAGACAGAGGAAAATCTAAACTCTGAGATAACTCTGTAACATTTTCCAGCTTTATGTAACACAGTGATTCCTGCCGGCAGCTCTGCTGAGAGCTCTGTGTGACGAGGCCGGGGTCACATCAACACATGCATTATGTAACGCGTTGATTCCTGCCGGCAGCTCTGCTGAGAGCTCTGTATGACGAGGCCGGGGTCACATCAACACATGCTTTATGTAACGCAGTGATTCCTGCCGGCAGCTCTGCTGAGAGCTCTGTGTGACGAGGCCGGGGTCACATCAACACATGCTTTATGTAACGCAGCGATTCCTGCCGGCAGCTCTGCTGAGAGCTCTGTATGACGAGGCCGGGGTCACATCAACACATGCTTTATGTAACGCGGTGATTCCTGCCGGCAGCTCTGCTGAGAGCTCTGTATGACGAGGCCGGGGTCACATCAACACATGCTTTATGTAACGCGGTGATTCCTGCCGGCAGCTCTGCTGAGAGCTCTGTATGACGAGGCCGGGGTCACATCAACACATGCTTTGTTCGAATGAGAAACTAATTAGGAACGAAGGAGGTTTAAGAATTATCACCGTATATTACACATGAGGAAAGGGGGAGTGAGTTCCTTTGTTCTATGGGATCAGGCGGGGGTGTCCTTGTTTTTATGGGCGGAAACATGGCTCTTTGTGATTGTTTATCTCCCCATTGTACCCAATGGAAAGGAGGGGGAAGGGAGGTTATAAAAGGCTGTGCGTGAGACAAGTTGGTATTGCAACTAATTTTCTTTTACTCCCACCCAACCCACCCTGTTTTGTTTTCTCTTTCAGAGATGCTGGTTTCTCTACAACGTCGGAAAGGTCACGCAGCAGAAGCACCACAGATAGGGGCAATGGAGTGGTGATTTCACTACTCATGCAAGACCGCCTGTGGTTTCCCATATGGAAATATGCCGTGTCGCATGAACCTGGTTCATGGTTTAAATGGCCGTGTCTGGGGGATTGTATAAATATCGACATGGTTAGTCTAACTATTGCATCAAGTGATACACCATGTTACATGAAGCCAGCCCGAGGTTTTTTGAACGGCCAGGGTTGGGGGATTGTCTTTGATAAAAGCATGGTTAGAGTAGTTATTATCGATCAGACAGTATCCCAAGATTGGGGTACTTTACCATGTGGCAGGAAGCCAGCTGGTGGTTTGTTCGGCCACAGCTGGCGGATTGCGCTTTAAGATGGACTTGGTTTAGGTTAGGGAGGAGCGGCGAAATAGGCGGCCTGGCACGTGGAGGGCGATAGTGGGGGGATGGTCTGCAGGGTACGGGGTGAGTGTGGTCCGTACGGCCAAGCTAAAGTGCCTTTCTGGTTTGCAGATCCTCTCGGCCTGCTATCTGCCATAAAATACACTGAGCAGATGTGTGGTCATCCTGCTTAGCCACGTGGGGCGCTATTTCTGGGCAATGCTTGTGGTGCATTGCAGTTGCCAGTGTTATCTGGCTGCCAGTGTTATCTGGTGTAGCGTATTTGGCATACGAGGATCGATAATAATAATTCTGCCTTAGAGGCAAAGAATTTGGCCTTAAGTAATAAAAGACGTGACCTTTTCAAAATGCCAATACTTTGTTGTGTTTTTATTTACGGGAAGGGGAGGGGAGGCGGGGAGGGAGGGCCTTGGGGGGTTTTGTAGGTTTAAGAAGGTAACTTACATGGGAGAAGATGTAAGAAGAGAATAGGGGTATAATTCTTAATGTAACACAGTGATTCCTGCCGGCAGCTCTGCTGAGAGCTCTGTGTGACGAGGCCGGGGTCACATCAACACATGCTTTATGTAACGCGGTGATTCCTGCCGGCAGCTCTGCTGAGAGCTCTGTATGACGAGGCCGGGGTCACATCAACACATGCTTTATGTAACGCGGTGATTCCTGCCGGCAGCTCTGCTGAGAGCTCTGTATGACGAGGCCGGGGTCACATCAACACATGCTTTATGTGAAGAGCAAACTCATAATGTCTGAGAACTTAATAAAAGTCAGAATATCTGTAACCCGCCCCCCAATCTCCTTTCATTTACTGGACGCCAGGTTTGCAGTTTAGAACTCTAATCAGCTTTTTTGGAGCTTCACATACTTTTTCTATTCATACTGTGAATATTTGAATGATATATATGTAGAAAATCAATACAGTGAGGTGTGTTTTATTAGGGTAATCAGAAGGTGTGTTTGTGATTACCGTAACTTAGACCCACATTAAACTAGGTTTTAAAGGGTTCACTTACTTTTTCTTGCCGCTCTATATAGTCGTTGCACACATCTGATTGATTAACCCTTCGATTTTAAGATCTTAAATGCATTTTGTTCTCCCAATGTTTATTTCAGTCCTTTCAGAGCTCATGTCGGACACCCCAGGGGTTAAACCCTCCCCTCCCCCTCTCTGCAAAAAGTCTGTGGTTTTCTCTTTTTCACAGGTTTCCTATTATGGTTTGTCATATCGCGGGCTCCAGGCAGATCTCAAGCCGCATTGAACGGAACGGCGCGGCTTCCTGCCTGTGTGGCACTACAAGATCCGCACGTCTTCCCGCCGGGCAAGGGCAGAGGCTGAACCATCAACCCAGAGACAAGTCACGGCGCAGCAGCCGGCGTGTACTATACCGAGGGAGGAATCTGTGTAAAACAAACTGCCAGCAATTGTATGGATCAAATAGAAAAGGTAAAGGGGACGCGGCTACATAACCACCACCAAAGAAAGAAAATCACAAATAATGCATAAAAAGGAAATGCAGACATTACATAGTGCAATATACAGTGTCCATAAAGTGCGCCCCACTTTCACAAATTGATAATGTAGATTCCATGGTGCATCAGGTGATGTTTTATGACTTACCTGATCCACGATTTGTGCAGGATTTACAATCCTGACATTACAGTGTCTCGATGTGACGCGACAAACGTCGATGTGATAATCCTTCTCCTGCCAGATTTAGCATAACATTTCAGATGTCACCGCCGCGGTCATCGAGAGCTGATGGACAAGCAGTCATCTTTCAAGGGCACAACCAACCTGACGCAGTAAATTTATTTATTTATGACGTGTTTTCCAGGAAGGACACATTGAGATTTCTCTGGTTTCCCAGGAAGGACACATTGAGATTTCTTTGGTTTCCCAGGAAAGATACATTGAGATTTCTCTGGTTTTCCAGGAAAGATACATTGAGATTTCTCTGGTTTTCCAGGAAGGACACATTGAGATTTCTCTGGTTTTCCAGGAAGGATACATTGAGATTTCTCTGGTTTCAGTTTGTTCTGGATTCAATAACATTGAATTGTTACAGAAATACAAAGTAATAAAATGCAAGATATTAAAAACACAAATATACAGATTAACCCAGAAAGTAAATATGTAGCAAATATAGTCACTAGGTTACATGTTTACAGGTGCATTCTGTATATAGTCACTGTGTTACAGGTGCATTCTGTATATAGTCACTGTGTTACATGTTTACAGGTGCATTCTGTATATAGTCCTTGTGTTACATGTTTACGGGCGCATTCTGTATATAGTCACTGCGTTACAGGTTTACAGGTGCATTCTGTATATAGTCACTGCGTTACAGGTTTACAGGTGCATTCTGTATATAGTCACTGCGTTACAGGTTTACAGGCGCATTCTGTATATAGTCACTGCGTTACATGTTTACAGGCGCATTCTGTATATAGTCACTGCGTTACAGGTTTACAGGTGCATTCTGTATATAGTCACGATGTTACATGTTTACAGGTGCATTCTGTATATAGTCACTGTGTTACATGTTTACAGGCGCATTCTGTATATAGTCACTGTTACATGTTTACAGGCGCATTCTGTATATAGTCACTGTGTTACATGTTTACAGGCGCATTCTGTATATAGTCACTGTGTTACATGTTTACAGGCGCATTCTGTATATAGTCACTGTTACATGTTTACAGGTGCATTCTGTATATAGTCACTGTGTTACATGTTTACAGGTGCATTCTGTATATAGTCACTGTGTTACATGTTTACAGGCGCATTCTGTAGTCACTGTGTTACATGTTTACAGGTGCATTCTGTATATAGTCACTGTGTTACATGTTTACAGGCGCATTCTGTATATAGTCACTGTGTTACATGTTTACAGGTGCATTCTGTATATAGTCACTGTGTTACATGTTTACAGGTGCATTCTGTATATAGTCACTGTGTTACATGTTTACAGGCGCATTCTGTAGTCACTGTGTTACATGTTTACAGGCGCATTCTGTATATAGTCACTGTGTTACATGTTTACAGGTGCATTCTGTATATAGTCACTAGGTCGGGGATCTCTTGAGGCCTGAGAGGAGGTTACAGTAGTCAAGGCGGGAAATAATAAGAGCTTGGATGAGCATTTGTTTTTCTCTTGTATGTTTATATATATTTTCCTCTATATGTGTCACTGGGTGCATTCATTTTGTGATATTTTGTTTTGTATCTTTCCATCACTTGCACCGCACTGTGTGTCTTTGGTCATAGAATGGAGTGAATGGGTCAGTCACTGACTCACATCATTGTATTGTGTGGGATGAACTCAAAGGACATCACCAGAGGTTAGATTAGCAGGCTTTTAATCGCCCTGTTTTATCTCATTCAGCTGCCAGCTCTTATCTTTGGTTGCCTGGAGAACAATAGCCCGGAAGTACCTGAAGCTTTTCTGCGCAGTTTGTGCGCCTTATACAACTTGTGTAGTGTAGGAACCGAAAATTGCGCAGCACTACGGGACTCGTACACTTTATGTACGCAAGTTTTGTAGCTCCTGCACAGAGAGATGGATCGGAGCTGCACTCGCATGCACAGATCTGACCCATCGCTGCCTCTCTGAGAACGTTCACTACAGCGATTGCTCTCAGAGGATGACGTCACTAGTGACCGGCGACCAGGAAATTCAAAATCCCGGCTGCTGGTGACGCTTGGTGGAGAGGGACGACCCCTGCACTTCATCCCATGATAAAATCAGATCAGAGAATCTGGGGGGATACAAAGATAAAGTGCTCAGCATAAGAATGTCCCATTAAAATGCAATGAATAAAAACAATATAAAGACAGGGATTATAGTCACAACGCGTTTCGCCTAAATTGGTTGTGGCGTCTTCAGCTGGTGAAGAAACTTCACATAGACGAGACCGCCATGACGGACCGCAGGGCGGGTTCATCTGGGCGTCGCAGCATTTAAAGGGCCACAAACGGAGACCACGTGTCTGACGTATAAAGTCCCCAAGCTGAGACAGCACGGTCTAGAGAAACACAACTTTATGGCAAAAATTAAACAATCTGGCTGTTGTGACCTACTAACCACAGCTCTCAGTTTAGTGAATAAGACCCTGAGCGCTCCGCTGCATGCTCGCTGTGAAAACGGCTACTTGCCCTGCGCTGCACAGCAAGGCGAGTGATTTCCTTCCTGATGGCGTCACGTCGTGTCACAGAGCCCTGCGGTTACTCCTCGCTTCCTCTTTTAAGATGAGTTTATTGCATCATGCCATACCCAGAGGTATTAATACACCAGGGGGGGGGGGCTCCCCAAAAATCTCATATTACAGTGTGTCAATAGCTGGAGCTTGGCTGGCGACGCGCACAGCCCACGCCATCGCCCCACAGACACGAGTAAATACGGGAATATCCTGCAGGCGTCGGAGGAAGCGTCAGAGCACAGCGCGTCATGCGACTAAAAACCACTGGTCTCATTAACATACCCAAAATAAAACATTATAACTATGACATCATCACAGCGTGTAATAATCCCATGCATTTATAGAGCAGGAGCACTCACTTCTGGTCTACAGATCAGGGTCATTGCTTTATTAACCCCATAAGGACCAAAGGTCTTTAAATTCAATGCATTTATGACAGAACAGTTACGTCATTGGTCCTTTAGGGGTTAATATCCTGGGATTACCGCATGCCAGGGGCGCTGCATGAAAACAGCTGGCGGCTTGGGTCCCTCTTGTGCTGCCATTAAATCACGGCCCGCCCTCGGGTGACCACGGGCAGACTGGATTTACAGGCCGCACTCCTGCAGCACAGCAAGGAGCACTTTTCATGCACAGCTCCTCAGGCATTAGACGTCCATGTGCGGCCCACATCAGGCTCAGGGTGGACTATTCGGCACTGGGACCCATACAGGCCGCTTCCCCGGGACATCTCAGCCAGTCCCTACAGATCTGCGCTCTAATATTATGACCAACTCCGCCCAAAAAACGGCCAATCAGACGCAGGGATTACATTTTGCAGTTCACTTACCACTGCGGTCATGTTACAGGGACCCGCAGTCACTTCCATCTCATGAAGGAGAAAAGTTACCAGGAAAGGCTTAATGATCTTAACATGTACAGCTTGGAAAAAAGACGAGACAGAGGAGATATGATAGAAACATTTAAATACGTAAAGGGAATCCACAAGGTAGAGGAAGGGAGTATATTTAAAAGGAAACAAAGTAGCAAAACAAGAGGACATAGTCTTAGATTAGAGGGGCAAAGGTTTAAAAGTAACATCAGGAAGCATTATTTTACTGAGAGGGTGGTGGATACATGGAACAGCCTTCCAGTTGAAGTGGTAGAGGCCAAAACAGTAATTGAATTTAAGCAGGCATGGGATAGGCATAAGGCTATCCTAAACAAAAGATAAATCCAGGTAAAGTATCCATGTAATTGGGCGACTAGACGGTCCGAAAGGTTCTTATCTGCCGACATTTTTCTATGTTTCTATGTGGAAGCATTAGAATAAGGTTATCGGTTTAAATTCTTACCGTTTGATCCTGGGAAAATTGTGGCATATCGGCTGTTTTTTGTTTTTTTTTACAGATACTTGTGGGATTGTCAGTATTTTTGCTTATGTTGGTGTTGGGGGTTTCTGGACAAACAATAATAATGTATTCAGACAATGCTAGAAGTGAATCACTTCTTCTAATCACACAGAGCCCGGCAGCACAAAGGAAAATAAAGCATCAACAAAAACAAAAAATATGGAGTGTTAAAAAAAGAGTCCCCCGAAAATAAAATATATATAAAATGCTAACAAAAAGGTGTCTGCAAAAATATATACACAAAAATAAAGTGATAAAGTGGCATCTCAATTTTTTTTTCTAAAAAAAATACCAAAATAATGTGCTAATTAAAAAAAAAAAAAAGTTTTGCCAAAACAAAAAAAAATACCAAAATAAAATGTGTTGTCTTGAAAAACATACAAAAATAGAGTGCTAAAGAAAAGTGTCTCCAAATAGAGAAATTATATAAAGTGCTAAAAAAAAAAGTGTGTCGGAAAAAATAAATTGCAAAGTGCTAAAAAAAGATCCTCCAAAAATAAAGCGCTAAAGAAAAGTGTCTCCAGAAAAATATTACAAAAATAAAGTGTTGAAGTGATATAAATTTAAAAAAATAAATAAAATCTCAGAAAAAAACAGAAAAAGTGCTAAAAAAAAGTTTTAGGAAAAAAAAATTAAGTGGGGGGGGGGGTCCTTCAAAAACATAAAACAAAAGTGCTAAAGAAAGGTTTAAAGGGGTCTCCAGAAATAAAAGTTCCAAAAATAAAGAGCTAAAAAACGTGGCTCCAAAAATGATAAATGATACTTTTTTTTTTTATTTTATGGTTTATTTGGAGCCAACTTTTACAGCACTTTATTTTGTAGTTTTGTTCTATTGGTTTTTGGAGACATCACTTTAGCACTTTATTTTTAGAATTGTTGCCACTTTTTTGTATTTTTTTTCCAATGATACAAAAATAATGTGCTAAAAGAATGTAGTTTTTCAAGAAAGTGCCAAAGTAATATCTCCCAAAAAACCCACAAAGTGTCAAAAATGATGTCTAAAAACACAAATACAAAATTAAATGCTAAAAAAGTGTCTCCAAAAATAAATAAAAGTGCTAAAACGATTTTTTGAAAAAATAAAATACAAACAAAGTGCTAAAGAAAAGGAGTCTTCAAAAACACCTATAAACATAAAGTGCTAAAGAAACGTGTCTCCGAAAAGAAAATTTACAAAAAATTTGCCAACAAAGGGGTCTCCAAAAAAAAAAAAAAAAAAAAAAAAAAAAAATACAACGTTAACGTGCTAGTGAGAATAAAATTATTTTGGGAGGGGGAGATAGGTTTTTGTAAATTTTCACGTTATTCCACTTAAAACCAGTAAACGATAAAAGTTCTAAAAGCGACACACTGTAATCTCAATGTCACAGAATTCTCCGGGTGCCCATGTGACCTCTGATCTGGATTTCCAGATCTCTGAAAGTCTGTTAACGCAGCATTAATTAATGGAATCACTAATTGCACATCAGCCGCTAATTTAGCTGGAAATAAATGAAAAGGGTCGCATACGCAAAAATAGGCAGAAGGTATATAATATGAATGAACTCACACTGGCTAAATGGATCAAACCAAACCATATAGAAGAAAGTAGGTGTAACCCTTCACTTGCCGGTGAAGCTGATTTCTACTCGGCGAAACGCGTCCTAGCCGGCGTGATGCAGTGTATGTGTTTTTTATTTTGCTCCATCTTTAGTTTCATGTTGGAGGAATTGTGCCCGTTCCACTAATGTCATTTAATGGTACTTTTTAACCCCTTAGTGACCGGGCGGTTTTACACAAATCCGTCCTTTAGTGACCGCTGCTGTTTTTACGTTTCTGCGCTGTTTGTGTTTACGTCGGATTTTCCTCTTACTCGTTTATGCAATCCACACATATTTTACACTGGTTTTCTCGTCATTAAATGGACTTTATAAAGATACAATTTTTTTCATCATTTCATATAATTTACTATAAAAAACATTGTGAAATTTGGAAAAAAATTGAAAAAAACACCCCTTTTTCGAACTTTGACCCCCAAAATTTCTTATGTATCAACAACCGTCAAAAAAATGTAATTCCTTAGTTTAGTTTCTAAATTTAGTTCTGAGTTTAGCAATACCCAATGTTTACATATTCCTCGCTTTACTTCTTAACTTATGCAACAATAAGTGAAAGTAGCACTTTGCCATTTACAAAGGGTTTACTTTTAAAAGTAGTGATAGTGACATTGTAACACTGATATCTGTCACTAATTCCTGAATAACCCTCCACATATACATATTTTTTTAAAGTACACAAATCAAGGTATTAAACTTGGGGTATTTTGACTCTTTCCATGCAAACCATTTTACCACAAATCTATGCCATTGTTTGAGAAAAAAAAAAGTTTTGGTGATTTTTTTTTTTAACGCAATTTAAGAATACATGTACTGTGAACTTTAAGGTTTACTGCCAAAAAGCACCCCAAAATATGTTCAGCAACATCTTCTGAGTAAATTGATACCACCCATGTATAGGTATGTCGGGTCATTTGGGGGCTAATAGGCCTTATTTGGGGGGTGCGCATTTCAGTTTTCCAACTTGGAATTTTCACATTTCGTCATCATGCACCCATGTCCTATTTGGGACATTTTTGAAGCCGGCCAAAGTAATTTACCCCCAACAAACCACATATTTTTAGAAAGGGCACACCCTAGGGTACTTCAAAGAGTTGTATTTTAACACTTTCCATGCACTAGCTCTATGTCAAACTTTCAGGTAGTCACTTTTTGTGTTATGTTTTCACACACATTGTACTTTAGGCATGAATTGTCAAATCCAGTTATGGGTTACTGCCAAAAAACACCCCAAAATATGTTCAGCAACATCTTCTGAGTAAAGTGATACCACCCATATATAGATTTGTTCTGTTGTTTTTGGGGTGCTACGCCAATCTTTTGACATGTGCTTGTCAATTTGCTTATCTTCTTTTTAGGGGCCTTTTTACATACCCCAGTTTTATGAACGTGCATATATTTGGTAAGCTAACACCCCAAAGTATTGTAAATGGAGTGTTTGTATGCCATGGATGCAACCGTTTGCTCCAAACAAATTGGATACTGTTTGGTCATTTTTCATTTTCACACCCACATCAGTTTTGGACTGTGATTTAGGAGACACTGTTGTTTGTTACTGCATGAAAACTCTCCAGGTTGTTTTCTGCAAGATCTCCTGAGTACACCCATGCCCCCCATGCATAGGTTTGCCAGGATTTTGGGAAGGTTCAAATACAATTTTTATGACCTTGTCATTGGAGTTGAAATTGAGATTATTTCTTCAGCTAGGCCTATCTTTGGTTTTGGGTCTACCGCATACCCCAGTTTGAATTATTGCCAGAAAATTGTTTATATCTGTTATGTTGACACCCTAAGGTATTGCATATGGAGTGCTTTGATGCCATGGATGCAACGGTTTTAGGCCAAAACATTTGAGAAGGTGTGTGGCGGTAATTTTTCAATTTTCAGATTTTTACGCCCACATTAGATTTGGACTGTGATTTAGGAGACACTGTTGTTTGTTACTGCATGAAAAATCTCCAGGTTGTTTTCTGCAAGGTCTCCTGAGTACACCCATGCCCCCCATGCATAGGTTTGCCAGGATTTTGGCAAAATACAGCACCAATTGTAGAACATAAAAATGTAGGAATAAAATGTAAAAGTCTGGTGCAGTAAAAGAAAAAAAAAACTAAACAGAACTAACGAACTAGACTGTAAGAAAAAAAATAAATCACAGATCACGCACAGTGTGATACATCTTGAAACAGTCCCCAAGACACAGACCGGGTTGTCCAGGGCATTCTGGGCAGTAAAAGATTGTGTCTCTCCTCTGCCCCCTCTTGAAACACACCCTGCATCTTTTTTGGGGTTTCTGTTTGCCCTCAGTAGGGGGGATTTTAAAAATAAAATGTGTAGCCCCAACTCTGTCCCCCATCACCGCCCGGGGAGCAGGTGCATCCTGGTACAAAAACCCCAAAATGACCTGGAGCTGAAACTGTAAAAAGGACAGCGTCACTCCGGGGTTTGCCTTTTTGCAGAGCAAAAAGGCATTGTGGGTTGCAATTTGCATCAGGTAAATTGCAACCTTTTTGTACCAGGCCCTTGACTTCCACATAATCTGGTAGGGCTGGAGCAGCTGATCTGCCAGATCAACCCCACCCATATGCCGGTTATAGGCTTTGATGCACACTGGCTTCCTGATGCGCTCAGCTCTGCCACGTACAGAGACCTCCACAGACCTCTCAGTGTGGATGGTGGATAGAAGGTATACATCCTTCTTGTCTCTGTACTTGACCGCCAACAGCTCCTCTTGGCGCAGAGCTGAGGTCTCCCCCCTTTTTAGCCGGGTTCGGACAAGCTGTGCTGGGAAACCTACGCGGTTCTTGCGAACAGTACCGCATGTTACTGTATCAAAACAATACAGCAGCTTGAACAAAGGGACACTCGTATAAAAATTATCAAGATACAAGTGGTACCCTTTGTTCATCAGGGGAAAAAGTAGGTCCCACACAATCTTGCCACTGGTTTCCATGTGTTCTGGGCAACCTGGAGGGTCAAGGCTACGATCCTTTCCCTCTTACACCCGGAAGGCCTGAGTATACCCACTCTCGCTGTCAGAGCTTATACACCTTCACTCCATACCTGGAGCGTTTGGAAGGAATATACTGCTTGAATCCCAGCCTTCCCTTGTATTTCATTAGGGATTCATCCACGCAGATATTCCTTCCAGGTGTATAAGTCTCTGCAAACCTGGCGGCGAAGTGGGTAATCAGGGGGCGGATTTTATACAGCCTGTCAAACTGGGGATGCTCTCTAGGAGGGCACAGGCTGTTGTCACTGAAGTGCATGAAACGCAAAATGTTTTCATACCTTCTATGTGACATTGATTGGGGGTAAATGAGGGTAGAGCAGATGGGGCTACTGCTCCAGTAGGAGCGAATCGAGGGCTTCTTTATGATGCCCATCAGCATAGTAAGTGCCCAGAATTTCAGAAATTCTGGCACATCTAGCGGGGTCCATTGCTGCCTTGCCAAGTAGGAGTCTGGCTTCGCAGCACAATGCTGATGGGCATACAGATTTGATTGGGCAACAATGTGGCCCAACAAATCATCCCCCATAAACACCTGCAAAAACTGTGTGGCGGTAAATCCTGCAACATCAATATTGATGCCAGGATTTGTCGTGAAAGGAGGGATATCTGGCCTCTGGCAATGAGGCACTACCCACTCCTCAGCTGGAGCTGTGCGTCTCCTGCTGGCAGGTGGTGGCCCAGGATCTGCATCAGAAACATCACTAGGAGATACATCAGCCAGCGTAGATGATGTATCTAGCGATGTCTCTGAGCACTTAGCGGGATCAAAATCTGGGTCAGAGTCCGACGCAGATGCCTCAGATTCTGACGCCAGGATGGCATATGCCTCCTCGGCGCTGTACACCCTCTCAGACATTATATATAATAGATTATAAAATTTTATAATTATTATATATATAAGCGGATTATTGGTTCTCAAAAGAACTGTTGGGTTTCACAAGTAAATAAAAATAAACACCTAAATCTCTAAATCCCTCTAAGCCTGCCTCAATTGTTCTAAATCTCCCTAAAATCTCTCTAAATCTGCCTCAATTTTTCTAATCTCACTAAATCTACCTAAAATCTCTAACCTGTCAAATCTGATCTCTCTCTCTCGCTCACCAAAACACAAGTGAGGAGAGGGAGGGAGAATCAGAGATCACGGCCAATATTTACAAAATATTGACCTGACCAATTAGAAATTTTATTTAGATTTTTATAACTTTTGATTGGATGTTGCTAGCCTGCCTCTCTGATTAGGCAGGCTAGGAACATCCCACACAGCCCCAAGATGACCCTGCCCTTAGAAGGGCAACGCCATCTTGGCTGTCACTTTTATTTTATTCATTTTGATTCATTTATTTTTCTTTTTTTACACTTTTTTTAGTCTGCTGGGTGCCTTGATCCTTCGAGGCACCCACCAGAGCACCTGATCACTTATGTGATCGTTTTTGTACTGAGTGACACGATACCTAGTGGCACTCAGTACTTCCTGCCGCTACCACAAGTGATCGCTCGGGGGGAGCGATCACGGACGGACCGGCGGCAGGTAACCATATTGCAAGGATGCCTCGATGTCGAGGCATCCCTGCAATATACTCAGAGCAGCTGGAAGCGATACCGGCTTCCAGCGCTCTGTAGAAGTGCGGGGCACCTTTTCCGGTGAGACCGGATGTTGATCGCTCCCGGGGAGCAATCACAAGGGGCCCCGGCACTTCTAACCGCCATTGCACGGATGCCTGGACTCCCAGGCAGCCTGCAATGGCGTTTGAGCTGCTGGAAGCAATCCGATCGCTTCCAGCGCTCAAAAGACCGCAGGATGTACCATGTACGTCAGCGGGTCTAAAAGAGACCCGCGGCCGTGACGTACATGGTACGTCCGAGGTCCTTAAGGGGTTAATAGTGGTTGGTGTTTTTTCTGGGATAGCCAAGATTACTTAACTCTTTAGCTCCCTTATCCATGCGGGGACATGTTCAATGGGTGTCTACCCTGGCTAGCTGGCGTTACACTTGCTTTCCTTGCCGCCCACCCCAAGGAGCGGAGCATATAATATGAGCTTTATTTTGTAGCTATTAACCCCATAAGGACCAATGACAAACTGTTACTTCATAAAAGCATTGACTTTAAAGACCCTTGGTCCTTAAGGGGTTAATTGTATCACGCTTTGGCTGGCCATTATAAAAGGAGCAGAGTATGTACACTATAGGAGTGATACATTCTTGCCACGGGTTGCGCAGATGGTTATTCATTGCGATTTGGCTGCCCATTTTTAGAAACGGGGCATGTACAGGGCCGGATTGAGAATTAGGCAGAGTAGGCACGTGCCTACAGGCTCCTGAGATGCCCGACCCTGGGCATGTACGCTGTATGAGCAATACATTTTGCTATTTACTGACACTGTTTCCCAGTGGAACTCATGTGATTATACATTTGAGCTCCGGCTGCCCATTTCAAGGTGCAGAGTATGTATAATCAATAAGCGATACATTGTTTGTATACATCATTATAAAAGCCATTATTCCTTCTGGTATGTATTTATTTTATGTCACACTGTAGCTACAGACTTATTTAGAAGATTACACCTTAGATATTGGCTTAAGGTCGGCCGTCCACTGGGTCTGTATTCTTGCAATGGAGCGATCACCCGATATCGTCTGAAGACATCCGACCTATCCCACAACATTCAGGTGAATCAGCCCTCTTCCACGGCATCCGATCACCATCGGACGATTTCAGACGATTTTATACGATTACAACAGATGTGCGATCCTTTCAATTTCAATTGATTTTATCGGACGATCTGGTACAAGTTTACATGAAAAAGATGGATTGTATTGTTAAACTTCCGTGCATCAGGGAAACATAAGAGATACATTGTATAGTATAACCGGCGTGTGCAGGGGAAACGTGAAAAGATAGATTGTATAGGAAAACTGCAGTTCACGAAGACCATAGGATTCAATGAAAAAAAAATATTCTCGGTTTTATTTATTGACAGTTTATTTTTTTTTAAGCTGCAGCAAAAAGACTGATATTTTAGGATTTTTTTTAGGTATTTTTCTGGAAAAAATTTTGGCCAACTTCTTAGTGTGAAGAATATATATATATATAATATATATATATACTCTCGTCATAAATGTTTGGTAAGGTCTCGTTTGACGTTAATAATGGACAATAGTTTGTTATGTAATATGAGGTGCCGTGCCACTTCCTATGCAGCCTGGCGTGATGGGTTTCAGGAGTTAATTAGAATGTGAATAGCCTTTTGTCTTGTCTCCAGAAAGCTCCTTTGAAGCCTTGGAAGGTGTGAACGATGAATGTAAACTGCAGGATAGAGGAAATTGCCCATTTGGCCTGCTCAGATCGAGGGGAAAAGCCAGTAGGATAGCTAGAGACGATCTTTTGATAATTGTTATGATGCCTTTGAATTAAATAAGAAGTGGACTGAGCATGCCCACGAATTACCAGAAGTGGACAGACCACCCAACCTCTGCCATGAGGTCTGTCCAAAGCATGAGTGTATAAATTCTGGGACCAATGCCAGGCTCATTGCTTATTCTTTGGGTGTCATTCGAAGAATTTAGGAATATTGCCATCTCCTTCTGGAGACCCCCAGGTGGCTGATCGTCTAGCTTGTGTTGTAAGTAACTAGAATCTGCGGTTTATCTCCTTTTTATTTCTCTGCTTGTGTGTGTGTAACTATTAATTGTAATATCTTGTTCCATATGCCGGAGATTTTTTCGTCATAATAAATATAAAAATTAAGATTTGCCTCTGTCTGATATAAGAACTCGCTACCCGGAGAGACGGGATTATCACAGGGGTTATTTTAGCTCTGATCGATCTACTAAGAGTGAGTTGGGGTGAAGTCAGTCGTTTGAACGGTTTTCTGTCTTGGGGTGCATAACCAGAGTCTCGGGTCCGTTCTGGTTTAGAGATTAGGCATCCGGGGATCTGTGGTGGCAGTGTTGATAAATTACAAGGGAAGTGGGGGGGCAGGGATTGTGTGCAACGTAGTCATTATTCTGAGTCTAGTGGAGACGGATAGTGATTTGTAACCCTGCGTCTACTTCGCCTCGTCACATATCCATCCAGAGTGGAGGCGCGAACGTGACACTTGGTTCCGTTTTTTTTTTCCCTCGCGTCTTTTCTTTTTACACATTTACTGCATCTGCCTGTATGCCGATAATGCAGAACCCGTGTAAGCAGGAGATCACCATTTTATTATGTCTGCAGCACATTTACTGACACAAAGCCCATTTCTGCCTGTATGCTGATAATGCAGACCCCGTGTGACATTGTGCCAAATATGGGATGCCACCTAGAGCTTAGAACCTTTCATCTCAGTGATATTTCTGTAAAGGATAAACCAATACATTAAAAATGGGCAAATTTACATTATTTGAAATTTTTAGCAATCTCAGAACAATCTGAGCGCAAAATTTCTATTTTACCCTAAATTTAAGTGTTAATGTCGCATCCCATGTTTCAAACAAAATGTTATGATAAAAGTTTTTTCAACAAACATCGCTTGGCAGTGAAGGAGTTAAAGGGTCAGCAGGCCATGTTACTTTACAGCAGATTAATTCATATATTCCTGGATATTCTTGTTTTCCATATTAACTGGGTCAGAGCGTTCGGTCCCGGAACAATTCTTCTGCAATTCCAAAATGGCAGCAGATTTGTTTCCGCGCGTGCCGGACACACCGGTGTATAAACAATATAAAACATAGGATTCACATTTTAATCAAAACAACAGGAATAAATCGTATTAAGCTATAAAAAAAAAAAAAAAAGGAAATTCCCGTAAAATGAGGAGCAGCGGTCAGGCTGGTGTTTGGGCTGCTCAGGAATAAACCAGAATAGACAATTATGGTTACTAAAAACTATTTATTACTCTGATATAAAGCACAGACATCGTTCCTCGACTGGCTAATATAGAGTTAATCCTCACACAACACGGCAAATAGTACCCAAAGAAAAGCCGTAGCAGTGGTAACGAGAATTACCCAGGCACACGCGGTGCTGACCCCTGTGTGTCCGTGTACAGAGGTTTTATGATTATCATTTACATAGCGCCAACAGATTCTACAGCGCAGTACAATAAAAGAATGGGGAATATATATTTATAGATTAAGTAGAATGCTGCCCCGTTATAAAGCCCCTTTATTGCACAGTGCCACCATGGTGGGACGCCCTATATTAAGCACAGTGACACCATGGTGTGACGCCCTATATTAAGCACAGTGCCACCATGGTGTGACGCCCTATATTAAGCACAGTGCCACCATGGTGTGACGCCCTATATTAAGCACAGTGCCGCCATGGTGGGACGCCCTATATTAAGCACAGTGCCACCACGGTGTGACGCCCTATATTAAGCACAGTGCCACCACGGTGTGACGCCCTATATGAAGCACAGTGCCACCATGGTGTGACGCCCTATATTAAGCACAGTGCCGCCATGGTGTGATGCCCTATATTAAGCACAGTGCCGCCATGGTGTGACGCCCTATATTAAGCACAGTGCCACCATGGTGTGACGCCCTATATTAAGCACAGTGCCACCATGGTGTGACGCCCTATATTAAGCACAGTGCCACCATGGTGTGACGCCCTATATTAAGCACAGTGCCAATGTGGCGGGATGGAAGTCCGCCTGCGGTCCTGCTCTATCTGACCCCCCCCCTTTGATAGCGTCCGGCCCGACTACCGAGTGGCACGGCACTCGGCGTCTCGAGCGGCCTGGAGGATGAAATGGCGTTGGTCCGGCGTCTGGAGAGATGGTGCGGTGTTGCCTTGGGATCCCGTTCCTGGGTTGAGTGGTGATGCAGGAGACCACTGAGTGTCTCCTGCAATAGTGATTGTAGCTCTGAAATGAAGACACCAGACGCGGCTGTGTGCTTTAAAACAGTGAACTCAATTTTACGGGTTTCAACAGGGTCATTTATACAACTTCACACAAACAGATTACCAACTCCCCCACCCACACAACCAGCACTGATTGGCTCCTTTCCCAGCCTCCTGTTCCCTATCAGGTCCCTTTCAGCCTTCCCATTGTCCAGGGATTAGGCAGATGAGGTCTTGGAAAAGCCTCGAATCCTCTGGCCCGCTGCATCCTCCATCTTGGGGCATGAGATCCTTTATTCTGTGAAACCATGCTGGGATGAGCAAAATGGTGACGGGGAAAAAAACACCTACAAACGGTTTCTTTCATACTTTTACAGTCACATCATACAGGGTACATTTTTATTACATTACACCAATAAAACCACATCTAACAATAATATAAGAGGTCCATAGGCTCACACGCAAAACCAAAACGAAAACAGTAAAAATGGTCTTTAAAAAAGGTCTTTAGTCCTGTGGCTCGCTGAAAAGAGCTCTCATGTCCGTTCCGTGACAGCCACCATGGTGTGACGCCCTATATTAAGCACAGTGCCACCATGGTGTGACGCCCTATATTAAGCACAGTGCCACCATGGTGTGACGCCCTATATTAAGCACAGTGCCACCATGGTGTGACGCCCTATATTAAGCACAGTGCCGCCATGGTGTGACGCCCTATATTAAGCACAGTGCCACCATGGTGTGACGCCCTATATTAAGCACAGTGCCACCATGGTGTGACGCCCTATATTAAGCACAGTGCCACCATGGTGTGACGCCCTATATTAAGCACAGTGCCACCATGGTGTGACGCCCTATATTAAGCACAGTGCCGCCATGGTGTGACGCCCTATATTAAGCACAGTGCCACCATGGTGTGACACCCTATATTAAGCACAGTGCCACCATGGTGTGACACCCTATATTAAGCACAGTGCCACCATGGTGTGACACCCTATATTAAGCACAGTGCCACCATGGTGTGACGCCCTATATTAAGCACAGTGCCACCATGGTGTGACGCCCTATATTAAGCACAGTGCCACCATGTGTGACGCCCTATATTAAGCACAGTGCCACCATGGTGTGACGCCCTATATGAAGCACAGTGCCACCATGGTGTGACGCCCTATATGAAGCACAGTGCCACCATGGTGTGACGCCCTATATTAAGCACAGTGCCACCATGGTGTGACGCCCTATATTAAGCACAGTGCCACCATGGTGTGACGCCCTATATTAAGCACAGTGCCACCATGGTGTGACGCCCTATATTAAGCACAGTGCCGCCATGGTGTGACGCCCTATATTAAGCACAGTGCCCCATGGTGTGACGCCCTATATTAAGCACAGTGCCGCCATGGTGTGACGCCCTATATGAAGCACAGTGCCACCATGGTGTGACGCCCTATATTAAGCACAGTGCCACCATGGTGTGACGCCCTATATTAAGCACAGTGCCGCCATGGTGTGACGCCCTATATTAAAGACAGTGCCACCATGGTGTGACGCCCTATATTAAGCACAGTGCCACCATGGTGTGACGCCCTATATTAAGCACAGTGCCGCCATGGTGTGATGCCCTATATGAAGCACAGTGCCGCCATGGTGTGACGCCCTATATTAAGCACAGTGCCACCATGGTGTGACGCCCTATATTAAGCACAGTGCCACATGGTGTGACGCCCTATATTAAGCACAGTGCCGCCATGGTGTGACACCCTATATTAAGCACAGTGCCGCCATGGTGTGACGCCCTATATTAAGCACAGTGCCACATGGTGTGACGCCCTATATTAAGCACAGTGCCGCCAGGTGCACCCTATATTAAGCACAGTGCCGCCATGGTGTGATGCCCATTAAGCACAGTGCCGCCATGGTGTGACGCCCTATATTAAGCACAGTGCCACCATGGTGTGATGCCCTATATGAAGCACAGTGCCGCCATGGTGTGACGCCCTATATTAAGCACAGCACCACCATGGTGTGACGCCCTATATTAAGCACAGTGCCACATGGTGTGACGCCCTATATTAAGCACAGTGCCGCCATGGTGTGACGCCCTATATTAAGCACAGTGCCGCCATGGTTGACACCCTATATTAAGCACAGTGCTGCCATGGTGTGACGCCCTATATTAAGCACATGCCACCATGGTGTGACGCCCTATATTAAGCACAGTGCCACCATGGTGTGACGCCCTAATTAAGCACAGTGCCACCATGGGTGACGCCCTATATTAAGCACAGTGCCACCATGGGTGACGCCCTATATGAAGCACAGTGCCACCATGGTGTGACGCCCTATATTAAGCACAGTGCCACCATGGTGTGATGCCCTATATTAAGCACAGTGCCACCATGGTGTGACGCCCTATATAAGCACAGTGCCGCCATGGTGTGATGCCCTATATGAAGCACAGTGCCGCCATGGTGTGACGCCCTATATTAAGCACAGTGCCACCATGGTGTGACGCCCTATATTAAGCACAGTGCCACCATGGTGTGACGCCCTATATTAAGCACAGTGCCGCCATGGTGTGATGCCCTATATGAAGCACAGTGCCGCCATGGTGTGACGCCCTATATTAAGCACAGTGCCACCATGGTGTGATGCCCTATATTAAGCACAGTGCCACCATGGTGTGACGCCCTATATTAAGCACAGTGCCGCCATGGTGTGATGCCCTATATGAAGCACAGTGCCGCCATGGTGTGACGCCCTATATTAAGCACAGTGCCACCATTGTGTGACGCCCTATATTAAGCACAGTGCCACCATGGTGTGATGCCCTATATAAGCACAGTGCCGCCATGTGTGATGCCCTATATGAAGCACAGTGCCGCCATGGTGTGACGCCCTATATTAAGCACAGTGCCACCATGGTGTGACGCCCTATATTAAGCACAGTGCCGCCATGGTGTGACGCCCTATATTAAGCACAGTGCCGCCATGGTGTGACACCCTATATTAAGCACAGTGCCGCCATGGTGTGACGCCCTATATGAAGCACAGTGCCGCCATGGTGTGACGCCCTATATTAAGCACAGTGCCACCATGGTGTGACACCCTATATTAAGCACAGTGCCGCCATGGTGTGACGCCCTATATTAAGCACAGTGCCGCCATGGTGTGACACCCTATATTAAGCACAGCGATGCCCTATATTAAGCACAGTGCCGCCATGGTGGGACGCCCTATATTAAGCACAGTGCCGCCATGGTGTGACGCCCTATATTAAGCACAGTGCCGCCATGGTGTGACACCCTATATTAAGCACAGTGCCACCATGGTGTGACTCCCTATATTAAGCACAGTGCCGCCATGGTGGGACGCCCTATATTAAGCACAGTGCCGCCATGGTGTGACTCCCTATATTAAGCACAGTGATGCCCTATATTAAGCACAGTGCCGCCATGGTGGGACGCCCTATATTAAGCACAGTGCCGCCATGGTGGGACGCCCTATATTAAGCACAGTGCTGCCATGGTGTGACACCCTATATTAAGCACAGTGCCGCCATGGTGTGACTCCCTATATTAAGCACAGTGACGCCCTATATTAAGCACAGTGCTGCCATGGTGGGACGCCCTATATTAAGCACAGTGCCGCCATGGTGGGGCGCCCTATATTAAGCACAGTGCCGCCATGGTGGGACGCCCTATATTAAGCACAGTGCCGCCATGGTGGGACGCCCTATATTAAGCACAGTGCCGCCATGGTGGACGCCCTATATTAAGCACAGTGCGCCATGGTGGGACGCCCTATATTAAGCACAGTGATGCCCTATATTAAGCACAGTGCCGCCATGGTGTGACGCCCTATATTAAGCACAGTGCCGCCATGGTGTGATGCCCTATATGAAGCACAGTGCCGCCATGGTGTGACGCCCTATATTAAGCACAGTGCCGCCATGGTGTGACACCCTATATTAAGCACAGTGCCGCCATGGTGTGACACCCTAATTAAGCACAGCGATGCCCTATATTAAGCACAGTGCCGCCATGGTGGGACGCCCTATATTAAGCACAGTGCCGCCATGGTGTGACGCCCTATATTAAGCACAGTGCCGCCATGGTGTGACACCCTATATTAAGCACAGTGCCGCCATGGTGTGACGCCCTATATTAAGCACAGTGCCGCCATGGTGTGACGCCCTATATTAAGCACAGTGCCGCCATGGTGTGACTCCCTATATTAAGCACAGTGATGCCCTATATTAAGCACAGTGCCGCCATGGTGGGACGCCCTATATTAAGCACAGTGCCGCCATGGTGGGGCGCCCTATATTAAGCACAGTGCCGCCATGGTGTGACTCCCTATATTAAGCACAGTGACGCCCTATATTAAGCACAGTGCTGCCATGGTGGGACGCCCTATATTAAGCACAGTGCTGCCATGGTGTGACACCCTATATTAAGCACAGTGCCGCCATGGTGTGACTCCCTATATTAAGCACAGTGACGCCCTATTAAGCACAGTGCTGCCATGGTGGGACGCCCTATATTAAGCACAGTGCCGCCATGGTGGGGCGCCCTATATTAAGCACAGTGCCGCCATGGTGGGACGCCCTATATTAAGCACAGTGCCGCCATGGTGGGACGCCCTATATTAAGCACAGTGCCGCCATGGTGGGACGCCCTATATTAAGCACAGTGCTGCCATGGTGGGACGCCCTATATTAAGCACAGTGATGCCCTATATTAAGCACAGTGCCGCCATGGTGGGACGCCCTATATTAAGCACAGTGCCGCCATGGTGGGACGTCCTATATTAAGCACAGTGCTGCCATGGTGTGACACCCTATATTAAGCACAGTGCCGCCATGGTGTGACTCCCTATATTAAGCACAGTGATGCCCTATATTAAGCACAGTGCCGCCATGGTGGGACGCCCTATATTAAGCACAGTGCCGCCATGGTGGGACGCCCTATATTAAGCACAGTGCTGCCATGGTGGGACGCCCTATATTAAGCACAGTGATGCCCTATATTAAGCACAGTGCCGCCATGGTGGGACGCCCTATATTAAGCACAGTGCCGCCATGGTGGGACGCCCTATATTAAGCACAGTGCTGCCATGGTGTGACACTGTGACACTCTATATAAAGTGCAGTGCTGCCATGGTATAAACACCCCGTATTTCATAGAGTGCCGTCAGGGTATAATGGGGACATGTTGTTCTCTCTGTAATAAAATTATTGGCAAACACCCATTTACCGTCAGTTATTATCGGACACGTTCTACTTTAACCATGGCTGTGCAATCTGCCAATATGGCGGCAGGCATTACTACCAGTGACATGGGAAGCCCCTCGCTCCCTCTGTCATACACCCTGAGGGTGCAGCAAACACGTACACACAATGCATCTGTCTCATATACAGCCTGAGTGCGAACAAACCACTCTTTGACTCCACATAAGAAGTCACATCAGGGATGTCCACAACACATGGGCCTTCAAGCTGGTGGGTGGTGGACAACATGCCCAGTGCTGGCTGTCCGCTAATGTCGGCCATAAGGCAAAGACGTGGTAAGGCACGAGCTTTTCAAAATACTGCGTAGTCTTTGTGGATCTTGATGCACTCTGTACGCAGATGGTCTTCAGGTAATGGGCAGGTGACCAGGTGAAGGAGCTGGAGTGCCTGCACAGTGTGGTGTACACAGAGGGTGCGCGAGGCATGTTGAAAGCTGGGGGCCGCACTCCTTTCTCATTGTGCCCATCAAACTAGAAGTGCCAATAAATCAGATGAATATGGATTAACCTAAAGACTTTGTGACACTCTGCACGGTGTCCTCAAAGCCACCAGAAACGGAGAACGTCCAAACGATTTCATTAAGTCATGTTCATAGGGTCAACAGCTACAGGCGATTGGCCAGGAGAAACCATGCGAGTATACATATGGCCAGATGGGATGGTGAACACACACGCAGTGCACACTCCGGACTTTATGGGGTTTATTTACTAAACCAAGACTGTGGGGAACAGAGTCCAGGCCTGGGAATGGGCCGAGCAGGAGAAATATGGAGGCTATGGATGGGCCATTTAAGTTTGAATGCTCCGGTGATTCTCTTGTAGTCCCACAAACTTTCAACAGGTTTATTCAGGTGAACCTGGACCAAGACGTAGGGAAGCACAATAAATAGATCCAGACACTACAACCTCCTTCATCCTCATTTCCACGGACGGGGCTTGCTGGATGGTGGAGATGTGTTCGGTTTCGATTTGGGCGGTCTTCCACTTCTTGACTCATGTCTCGATCCAGTCCTCCCCGACTCAGTGTCCATTTTTTGAGCTCTTTGCATTGTGACGCTGTGGTCGTTGTGATTTGGACTCTGTCTGCGCGGCACCTGTGCAGAAGATGAATGAAGAGGACCGAGGGAGGCTCCTCCGACGTTTGCCTCACGCATTTCTTTTTGATAGTAAAAGGCCTTTCCTTTCCAGTTCTGCATAAATCCCAGGAGAGAAGATGACGGCCCGACCAGATGGACGCCATCTCTATACGAATGTGTGAGAATTTCCATACGCGTTCCTGCTTGTGACATTTCATCGGCAATACGTGCTCTCATTTCAGGTGGGTACTCCGTAAGGTCGATGTCTTCTTGCACAAGGCTTTGAAACTTCTCTAACTCCGCTGATAACGAGGAAAGCGCACCTTCTAAATATTTTTTGAATTTGGGGTCAGTGAGTGTTAGGGTCACGTTGCTGAATCCCTGGAGATCTTCGATTCTCAGCTGACACGCTCCTGGAACATTATATTTTTGTAGGACTTCCTTTCTAAAACATCTAATGTAATTCAATACGGCCGTGTCGACCAGAAAGCTTCCAGTAAGCGTGCTGGGAGAAGGAACTTTGTCCTTCTTGGTTGGGTTTGAGGGCTTGTCTCTAGGAGCTGCAGAGCCGGAGTCACCCTCAGATTTTGGAGACAAATCACTGCGCCCCTTTGAAGTTTCGCTGTAGACTTTGGAAGATATGGACGACACAGACAAAAACCTTAAATTATCAGTTGATGTTGGCCCATTTCTCGTTTTCGTCTTTCCTGAATCAGAAAAGTCCTCTGTTAGAGATCGTGGAGATGTGAAGTTGTGGTCGCTGCGAGTAGGACTCTGCACAGGAAGAGAACGAGGTTGGCTAGGGGAGGCTCCTCCGACGTTTGCCTCTTGATTTGTCCAAATCATTTTGCTTTGATAGTAAAAAGCCTTTTTTTTCCAAATCTGCATAAACGCCAGCACGCAAGAGGACGGCCCGATCAGGTGGACGCCGTCTCCATACGCTTGTGTCAGAATTCTCATATCCTTTCCTTCTTGTGATATTTCCTTGGCAATACGCGCTCTCATTTCAGGAGGGTACTCTCCAAGGTCAATGTCTTCTCGTACATGGCTTCGATACTTCTCAAACTCCAGAGGTAGCGCAGTGGCTGCTTTATTTAAATAATCAGAGAATTTGGGGTCAGTGAGCGTTAGGATCACGTTGCTGAATCCATTCGAGTGTTCGAAGCTCAGCTCAAGCTTTCCTGGAATTTTATATTCTTGTAGGACTTCCTTTCTAAAGCACATGATGTACCTCAGTATAGAGGTGTCAACCGGAAGGCTTCTAGTTAGTGGGCTGGGAGCTAGAAAGGGTTCCTTCATGGATGGGTTTGAGGGCTTGTCTCTAGGAGTCACCGAGCTGGAGTAACCCTCAGATTTCAGAGACAAGTCGCTGCGCCCCTTTGAAGGGTCGCTGTAGACTTTGGAATATTTGGACGTCACATCAGACGCTGACCTTAAAATTTCAGTCGATGGTGACCCATTTCTTATTCTCGTCTTCCCTGACTCCGAAGACTCTACTGTTCGGGCTGTTGTGCGGCTGTGGTCGCTGCGAGTAGGACTCTGTCTGTACTGATCATTCACAGAAGGAGAACAAGGGTGACCGGGGGAGGCTCCTCCGACGTTTGCCTCACGCATTTCTTTTTGAAAGTCAAAGGCCTTTCCTTTCCAATTCTGCATAAATCCCAGCAGGGAAGAGGACGGCCCGACCAGATGGACGCCACCTTCATATGCCTGTGTGAGAATTTCCATATGCGTTCCTTCTCGGGATATTCCTTCGGCAATACGTGCTCTCGTTTCAGGAGGGTATTCTGTAAGGTCAATGTCTTCTCCTCGTAAGATGCTTTGGTACTTTTCACACTCTACTGATAACACAACGACTGCCTTCTCTAAAAAGTTGGCGAATTTGGCGTCAGCGACACTCAAAATCAGATTACTGAAATCCTGGAAATCTTCAATTTTCAGCTCAATGGCCCCTGGAACATGACATTTTCTGAAGACTTCCTTTCTAAAACACATGACGTAGTTCAATACGGCCGTGTCGACCGGAAAGCTTCTAGTAAGCGTGCTGGGAGCAGGAATGGGATCCTTCTTGGTTGGGTTTGAGGGTTTGTCTCTTGGAGTCACAGAGCCGGAGTCATACTTTGAAGTCTCTCCGTAGGCTTTGGAAGTCACATCTATTGACAACTTTAATTTATCAGTCAATGTTGACGTCAGGTCAATGGGTAAACTCATAGGTTCGGAGATGGGTGTTTTCGAGGTTGCCCCAAAATATGAGCGGTCCTCGGAGAGGGAGTAGAATGAGGAGCCATCTGATCTGTCTGATTCTCTTGGTGATGAAGCCCCTCGAAGGTTCAGGCTGAGATGCATCCGATTTTTTTGATGGGACTTTCTCTGATCAGATGGTGGAGGCTTGGGGCGTCTTTGGCTGGAGACGCGTCCCTGTTGATCATTTGCGGCAGGATCTGTGTTTGTTGTACTGGAGCGATTACCTGCTGGATGGCGCTTTCCTGCCATATGGACGGATTGCTGGCCGGTTCTGACCTGCTGTATCACAGGTTGCTCTGTCATGGGGCTTTCACCACCTATTGATGGTCGGTCATCATGGATGGAGGGTTTTTCAACGCCCATCATGTCATACAGGGCAGTCCTCAATCTTCTCAGCTCCTGAAATTCACCTTCGATGTAAGGTGCGTGGTCGGATAATCCTCCTAGGTGTAGGTTGTAGTTTCTCAACATTTTTATCACCGCCATTTGATCACTGAAACATTTCAGGTCTAGGATTGTCTTCACCGGCATGGAGATCTGCGAAACAAGGAGGAGACCATTATCAACCACCAGCACAAAGTCAAAGTCATGTGACTATACAGAGAGCAAACCAAGTGTAACTGTAACATTACTATACCGGCAGCACAACATGCGGCACAGACTCGAACATCCAGGCCTAGATATCTCTGCGCCCCCCGGCCTAAATAAATATCTCTGCGCCCCTCGGCCTAAATAAATATCTCTGCGCCCCCCGGCCTAAATAAATATCTCTGCGCCCCCCGGCCTAAATAAATATCTCTGCGCCCCCCGGCCTAAATAAATATCTCTGCGCCCCGCGCCTCCTGGCCTAAATATCTCTGCGCCCAATGCCTTAAAATTAACATGAAGCAGCACATGAGGAATTTGCGTAATGATCCAGTCTTCCTCATCAGACGAATGCTCACCTGGATACTCGGGGCAGCAGAGCTCTGTCTCGGGGTGCCCAGCGGCTCCTCGGGGGCAGTACTATGGCTCATTGGAGGCTGCTGTGGCCGTTTCTGGATGGTTTTTATCACTGAGAAAACCAAATAAATACAAAACATTTAATGGCATGTCAGGAATATTACGAATGGTTACATCATGGCACCGCCACATGCCACAGTGCGGCACATCATTACTGAATGATAAACAGTAAGGAAAGAAACACTGCAGGATGGAACAGGTTGACCCCAGAGCTTGCAATTAATCAAGGTAAATGTCATTAGTAATTATACATGCTGAGAGCGCCTGGACATAAAAAAAATAAATTTTATTACAAGACACGGAGGCGAGTATTTACTGCCAAATCTCTATTACCACTTCACAGTAGTAAGAGTTTAACAAAAAATAAATGGTATCTGTGGGTATCCCCGTAGCATATAGTATAGTCCATGCCCATAAACGGACAGATCAGTGATGGTGGATACAAAGTATTTTGCTCCGCTGCGTAAAGTGCGAGTAAAAGGGACTCATCTCCCCTGGGTTACAGCTGATCTTACACTAATGTACCAGCTTAGAGATTCACGGTGGTCAAATTTCAAGAGTACTGGTTCCATGAAGGATCACTACGAATACCAAAAATGCCGGAATGAATGCACAAAACAAACAAAAATGGCCAAAGCACATTACTTCAATGAAAATCTAAACAATAACATATCAAACCCTAGAAACTTTTGGAGAACCATAAGTAACATACAAGCACCCCCAGTCCACTCCCAGCCAGCTGCTGTCAAAGTGAACAACCAAACCCTGCAACACCCCCTAGATGTAGCAAATGCCTTTTAATGATTATTTTGTTGGATGTGCCACCACTTTGATTGCCAAGCTAGGAAATGACATGCAATCAGAGAGGCCTCATGCAGATCAGGCCCCTCCAACTGTGCAAAGTCCCTGTATCAGACAGGAATTCAGTTTTAGACCAGTGCCTGTCAGTGTTGTTACTAAACTTCTCCGTAAGCAAAAAATGAAATACCAGTCTGGACCTGATCAAATACCAGCAATGCTGCTGAAAATCAGTGCGCCAGCAATTGCAAATCCTGTCGCAACCCTAATAAATGAGTCACTGGCGACTGAATACATACCCAAGCTCTGGAAGACTGCAAGAGTGGTACCTATCCATAAAAGTGGAGACAGTACTTTGGTATCCAACTACCGTCTGATATCGTTGCTCCCTGTATTGTCAAAAGTCTTGGAAAAATGTGTCTACACACAATTACGTGATTATTATCAATATTGGAACTACTTAACCCCGGATCAATCAGGCTTTCGTCCAAATCACTCAACTACAACCGCCCTTTTAAAAGTCTGCAATGATATCCAGGCTGGGATGGAACAAGGAAACCTAACTGGAGCCATCTTCCTTGATTTTGCCAAGGCCTTTGACACGGTAGACCATGACATCTTGTTAGAAAAACTTAAAAACTCTGGCATTGGTGATCGCACGCTAACCTGGTTTCAATCATATGTATCCGATCACAATGTGTGTCAATTTCTGGCAGCTCCTCCCTCCCGCTCCCAGTCACTTGCGGTGTACCCCAAGGCTCAATACTCGGCCCCCTACTATTCACAATATTCATAAATGATCTGCCCAACGTCTGCAAAGCCTCAACTGTACATATGTACGCAGACGACACTGATCTATACCAGCAAACCAAATCTCCCGCAGCTGGAGGCCGTGCTGCAAGAACAATTCACAGAGGTAGAAAAGTGGATCAAAAACAACAAACTTTTTTTAAATACTGACAAAACTGTAACGATGCTATTTGGAACAAAACCTAAACTACACAAATTGCAAAATCCCCATCTATGTGTTGGGACAAAATCAAATGGCACGCTGACCACAGTCACTTCTCTCAAATATCTAGGTATGTGGTTGGACCCTAATCTATCCTTTGGCCCCCACATCGAAAAACTCTCATCTAAACTTTACCCCAAACTAGGTGCCCTGTACAGAAACAAATCCTGCCTGAGTCCCGCGGTAAGAAAGCAGATTGTACAGCAAATGCTTATGCCGGCTATTGATTACGGAGATGTAGTGTATGCAGCCGCCCCGCAAACACACCTTCATAAACTTACTACATTGTATAACTCATTCTGCTGCTTTGCTCTACAATGTAACTACATGACCCACCATTGTGACATGTTAAAAGAGCTAAACTGGCCATCGCTGGAATCCAGACGCACCCTTCACCTTTCCAGCCTGGTGTTTAAGAGCATCTCTGGGAAGCTGCCACCCTACCTGAATAGACTGCTTCCCCCAGCAGCTCCCTCATCCTATAACCTCGATCCAGGACCAGCACCTTACTTGCTATACCACAATACAAAAAGACAGTGGCTCGGTCCTCATTTTCCTACAGAGCACCACAATTATGGAATAACCTCCCAGACACCATCAAATCTTCCCCCAGTCTTAAGTCACTCAAAAGCGCCTTACTAATATACCTCAATACAGAATGCACCTGTAAACATGTAACCTAGTGACTATATTTCCTACATATTTTTCTGTCAATCTGTATATTTGTGTTGTTTTTAATATCTTGCATTGTATTACTTTGTATTTCTGTAATTGTAACACTTCAATGTTCTTGAACCCAGGACATACTTGAAAATGAGAGAAATCTCAATGTATCCTTCCTGGTAAAATCCTTTATAAAATAAACAAAATAAAATAAATTTTAAAACTTAACTTTTATTGAATTAGAAGGACCAGATGGACATTTACACTTTGAACCACTAGGGGGCACCAAAGGAAAAGAAACAGTGAAAATCAAGCTCTGGATGGGCTTGCAGAGAATTAAAAAAAACAAACGTGTGTGTCAGAGCTGCCTGGAACTGCAGGGAAACTTACAGACTTGTATTTGTTAGTACATCTAACTTGGAAAGACCCAATAACATTGGAAGGGTCTCCTATAATTGTGTCATTGATTTCCACTTTAGCAGAGGATATGGAATGTGTATAGCAGGGATTACTATGTTGAGGGAGGCAGACTAGATAGAGCCCGTTTTGATCCTACATTAGATTGCTGCATAAGCAGAGACAGGTGAGCCTTCAAGGGTTCACTGGGTATGGAAAAGTCTGGAAATAGACTAGTAGAGACCCTTAGAAGGGTGAGCAGATTGTGACAGCTACTGGAGAATTCCGCAGAGGGAGGCAGCTCAGATTGCATTTAAAAGGACCCAGTGGCATTAAAAGGGTCTTTCCTAATTATATATCCTTGTTCCCCAGTTCACAAAAGGTATGGGGGAAAAAGCTCATTTTACCAAGGAGATTCCTATAGAAATTGCTGCATATGCAAGAGCAGGTGAGGAAAGTGAGCCTTCAAGGGTTCACTAGGTATAGGTAAGTGTAAAATAGATTCCTGACCTGCTGGTTCAAAAAAAAAAAAAAAAAAAAAGCTCATAAATACTTGGTAGGTTCCTTAACCACTTGGCTGCTATGGACGCGCTCAGCGCGTCCAGCCAAGTGGTTCTCCTGTGCTACGGACGCACTCAGCGCGTCCGAGCACAGGAGGCAGCAATCCGCCGGATTCCGGCGGATTGCTGCGCCACCCCCGGTGTGGGCTGACATCTTGAATGTCAGCCCAGCACTCGGGAGCCCGGCGGGGACATTAGATGTCATCGCGGCTACGCGATGACATCTAATTCAGGCGCCCCCCCCCGCATGTGCGGAGGAGGCGCCTGAAAGGGAGGGGGGGGGGGAGGTCCTTCGGACCTCTCTCCCTCCCGATCGCCGGGGAGCAGGGGGTTAAGACAGGCACCGCTTGGAAGGGCACAGCCTGCCCTTCCAAACGGTGGCTCTCATTAACCCCTGGGGAGCCGGATCACGAATCGGCGCTGAAAAGCGCCGGTTCGTGATCCTTTCCCGGAGCTGGCCGACATCTTGGATGTCGGCCAAGCCTCCGGGAACTCCCCCTGAGGACTGGCGTCATCGTGCTATGCACGATGACGCCAGTCCTGGAGTTAGGGGATTCCAATGAATCCCCTATCTCCCGATCCGTGGCAGCTAGGGGTTAATGTTTGGTACTGTTGGATCGGCCAGAGCATGGCCGTTCCAACGATACCAAACACCACAGTGAAAAAAGTTTGAAAAAAAAAATATTGAAAAAAAATTATAAAAAAAAAATAAACAAGTTTTTTTTTTTTTTTTTTATTTGTTAATGCAGCAATATTGTTCCCATTTCAATTATAATGTGAACAATGATGCTGCACTAACGATTTTTGTATGCGGTGCGTTTGTTAAAAATCGCGTAATTTCCCCCAAAAGAAAATGTAACGAGACCCCATCTCTAATTTTTTTAACAAGCGCACCCCATACAAAATATAACCGCAATTGCTCGCATGTTAAAATGTGAAAAAAATACACTTTACACATTGTAAATTATTGAAAATTCATATTTTATTGCATTTTTTGTTATAATATACAGACAGGTCATGACGTATACATATAATAATGACATATTATTAATCTGCCGAGTCTGACGGAAAGAACGATATATAATATGTCTGGGTCATATACTAAAATAAGCCTTCAAAACACGTTTAAACATGATGAGCAAAACAGGTAAATATGACCTCAGCACAGAGGCGTGAAACGCCTCAGCAGCGACAGGGTTAAAGGAGTGGGCTAGTTATATCTGCTACTGGAGCAAAACCACAGAGAGAGAGAGACCAACAGCTTGTTAAACATAGAAGATAAAAGGTAGGAAAGTGAGCCTTCGAGGGTACACTGCAAATAGATTAGAAAAGTAGGAAACCAGACTCCTCTTATCTGCTCTCAGTGTGTATTAATTGCTAGCCAGCTTCTCAAAGTCCCTGCGTTACCAACCTCTGTTTTCAGGCAGATCTGATGTGAAAATTAAAATAGCAGAGAGAAATTGCTAGAATGTGCTGCTCATCACCAATGTGATAAAATGGTTTGTATGGCTCGACAGGTTTCGCCCATGGGCGTCATCAGGAGCTGTTGACATAAATGAATTAGTGAGCAGGGGCAGTTTTGCATACACGGACAGCGCTGCATCATCACTTCCTCTTTCTTGCTACTTCACTGGAGAGATAAGTATATTTTTTCTCTCTGTTAATTTCTAATATATTCAAGAGTTAATCTAATTTTAGCGGTTTCCCCTCTCCCACAAATTATTCTGTTTTTTATCTGTTAGTATTAGGGATGTACAGATACTAGTATCGGTACCGATATTGCCGTTTGTACAGGTACTTGTTACTCGTGCAAACGGCCCGATACATCCCACGATACTGGAAGCCGGCGTGGGGCCGGCTTGCCGGTATTCGCGGGGCTGGGGAAGCTGGCCGCGTGCATGAAAAGCACGCGGCCAGCGTTCCCCTCTGGCGCCGCCGTATACTCACCCATCCTGAAGGTCTGGTCGCTTGGCAGTGATGCGTTCCCGCGGCCACTGGGCGCTCCTGTGACGCTGCCTCTTGGCTGGAGGCAGAGTCACAGATGCACCCGGTGGTCACATGATCGCATCACTGCCAAGCGACCGGACCTTGAGGATGGGTGTGTATACGGCGCACCGGAGGGGGAACGCTGGTCGCATGCTTTTCATGCACGCGGCCAGCTTCCCCAGCGTTCGAGCTGTGGCAAGCTACATGTGATCTGGGGGTATTCTGTAAAATTGATATATATATATATATATATATATCATACATTATCATACATTATTATTATTCTTTATTTATAAACAGTACAGGAGGAGATGAGGGCCCTATAAATCCCTTTATTTCTTTACCATTTTGCATCCACCTGAGAGCCTTATTTTATAGCCTATGCGCTATACACCTTGCTCCTTCTCCCAACAAGAAGATTGTCTGCCGCTGAAAAGATTGTCTGCCGCTGAAAAGAGGTGCGGGTACCCACCATAGCAGTACCATATGCCCACAAGTTGAGCCTGGAATCTAAGGCTCCAGCATTGGTGAGTTTGCTTTTAAACATCACTTAATTCCTTTAATCATTGGCTGCTTATTGCGCTATGAAGATGTCTTCTCTTTGTATCTGAGATAATCGTGCAAACACTAAGGAGAAGGGCGAAAGGTTACCCCAGAACAACTTCAAAGAGGGTTACCCCAGAACAACTTCAAAGAAGGGCAGAGGCCACCCTCGATTAGGCCCAAGGCACTTCACACCAGAGCCGGTACGAGAGGCTCTATACACTGTAAGTGTCCCCTTGTCATTGGGCACTTAACCCATCATCAATCAATATTGCACCATTTCTTCTTCTTTTTGTTTCCCCTCTCCCCCTTCTTCCCAATTTTTGGGAACTTTATAGGACCTAGGTGAGGACCGGACCTTAGGACTTCACTCAAAACCTCCAGATTACCCCAGTAGACACCTTCATCGTAAAACATACGGTCTGAGTTATATTTTCGTTTCTCACAAACGGATTGGAAAACGAGACTTTTTTTGAGACTTTATATTTCTGCATGTGCACCTTTTATATGCACTATTCTGCAGCTTGCATCGGCACTTTAGATGTACTTTTATGCACTTTATGCATTTTTGATTGTATGAGGACAGTCACTGCCATTTTTTCACAATTCTAACCACTCTAACAAACAGGACACTGTTTCCTATCTGTTTCATATTTTGTACATCAATACTACTGTACCCAGTTTTATTTTGTTACAGCCATTTGAGAGGTCATTTTGACCGTGCACTCTTTGATAACTTTACCATATATAGATCACTCTCAGAAGAGACTGCGCCACTTGGATCCCCTCCTTTTTTGCTCTACTCAATTTTGCATATTTCTGTCGAGGTTTTGTGCTATAATCCTTGTCGGCTGCACTACTTAATTTTACACACTACATTAGCGCCTCCACTGAACTCCCCTGTCGCAGTTAAAGCACCTTGTGTTTGTTTCATTCCAACTCCATTGTGGTGGTGTTTAGAGCCAAAGATGTAAGAATTGTGTCCATGTCCCAATATTTATGGACCTGACTGTACATACATATATATATACACACACACACAAGTCCGACTATCCAGCACTCAACTATGGCATTAGCGATATTCCATGCCGTGGTGCACTACAAATTCCAATAGAATATGTAGAAATGCAGAAGATGGGAGCACTCACGGTCTTCTATAAAAAATAAAGTTTTTTGGTTCCACATTAAAAAAATCTCCGTTTCGGCTCACTCACGAGCCTTAATCATGGATAAGAACACTAATGGAAACACATACTTTTATACTAAAGACAAATAAACTACTCACCAACCATGTATCGCGCTGCCTCCGACCACGTCCACCGGAAATGACGTGTTGTTGCTGGCTTTGCGCGTCCATACTGACGTAGTTGCTTCCTGCTCGCATTATCTCGGGGGGATATATACATGTGAGCTGGGGCATTTTTATAGGAGGTCTGTTCTTATTGGAAAGCGTCACATGACATAAAATAAAAGTATCGATACTCGGTATCTGTGAGTACTTTTAAAAAGTATTCGTACTCGGTCTTAAAGTGGTATTGGTGCATCTCTAGTTAGTATGCCTCGGCGCCGGCCGGTACCGGGGGAGAGTAATAGCGCAACTAGCGTTTGCTGACGGCGTTTAGTGCCTTTTATTGAATTAGAGGTGTATATATAAAGAGGAAATATCCCTCCTTATATTATGAACACATTTCCTTTATTGACGATTGATTAAAATTATATCCTTTATTATTAAAACAACAATAGGTCATCCAATGACCAAAAATGACTGGCCTTAGGCGATTGCACTGCACCTCGTTAGTTTGGAGTTAAGGCTAGGGTCAGACGAACGCATTTTTCACGTGCGTTTAGCCGCACGAAATTACGGCCGTGCTGGCAGCAAATGACTTCCAATGCCGGGGAACATACGACAAACGGCCGCACGAACGTTCGTCCGTGCAACGCAAGTGGCCAACGAACGCATTTTTTCGAGAACGTCAAACCGCTACTACTGACGTACAGAGTGCGCTGCGGCCGCATAGCGGTGTGTGTGTGTGATTAGGAGACGTCAGACGCTGCTAATGTCCGGCCAACATAACGTCCAGACACAAAAAGTGTTTTATTGATGATCCGTACAAAATCACGGACGATAAGGCGCATCGTATGACCGCTATCGCGTATTCCGGGAAAAAATACGTACGTTTGTTCGAACGCACTTTTTCACGGACAACGTGAAAAATGCGTTCGTCTGACCCTAGCCTTAGGCTGCAATAGTTCCAAATCGCTGTTAGAGGATTATGATCTCCATCTAAGATGAAGGGAATGCCTTTGGATCTACCAGCTTAATGAGGGGTTTAGTTTCACCCCATATATAGGGACCTAGGTGTTTAACCTAACTTTAATGTGGTGCATCCATGATATAAACCATGATTCACAGTAATACAATCTAAAAGAAAATATTGAGTGATAATAGTAGCAATAAAATAGTTTTGATTCATGTGAATGATTAATGTAAATAAATGTTGAGGACTCACATACCTTTTATAAGGTTTGTAAATATGGTTGTTGAGTGACTTTATGTCTCAAGAAATAAATCAGTTTATTTGTGAGGATATATATATATATATATAGACATATATATATATATATATAACTAAAGATTGGGAATTATATAAAATATTGTTTCCGAATGCAACGACTGCAGTATACTCCATACTAATCAAAGAAGATCCAATAAACAACTAAATTCATCTTGTTATATTTCTGGATGTCATTGATCTTGGCTGTGTGTGTAGTGGAAATCGAAGCCTGATATGGTAAATGGTTTAATGGAAATGCCGATCGGTGGATACAACCACGTGATCTGAGCGAATGTGTTCTGTTTCCATAACGCCGGCTCGCAAATTGAGTGATAGGATGATCTCACGTCATGAGCATTCGGAACCAATATGTATATCTATGAAAGAACCTTACAGCGATCCGTAAATGATCACTCAGCTACTCTCAATGAAGGGCTAATAGAGTTACTCCTCAAGGTCTATTTAAACGGGTCAAAACACTTGCACCATTAGAGCTCCTGATGAAATTGCCGGTGGTTCGGCTAAGAAACGCGCGTTGATCGGTGAGCGTTTGTTTGCTAATTCAGCAGAAATTCCACACGCAATTATTAATAAAATATCAAGCGGTATTGAAATGTAATAACTTCTTGGCCTGTGAGGTAACCAATTTTATTTTTTGGATGGTTGTGACATCCTAGGCACGAAGGCACGAACGATTGGAAGTTAATTGTATTGATGCAATAGTTGTGAAGTTTTAACGAAGTTATAAAAGCAGTGTGATGTGTTTGAAGTGGTTAGTCTAGAGGCAGAACTAGCAAACCAAAAGTGACTGCTGCTACTGCTACTGCTGTATCTCTTACATTGACGAGTGTGATTGGAATCTAATAATAAAGCTATCTATGCAGTTCTGTGGTGCTGGCTCTACATGAATGGCTTAAACATCATGTGTTGTTTCCTGCATAGATTTCAGTGGTTTGGAATATAGGCTGAATAAGCAAGGAGATCGATTTAATGCATTCAAGCATATTCATTTGTACATATTAAGGGTTATTCATGTGAAATCTAAGTCTTAATTATAATCTTTATGTCACCCAAGTACAGGTCATCGGTTAAAGCGACCGCATTTTAGCAATATATCCGACGCATGGAACGTGCAGAATAATTAGCTGCTAATACAGCATGAAAATACACACTTATCCAATAAAAGGGTAAGCAGAGTTCGAACGATAAATTAATAGCCAGTGAGGCCACCAAATCCCCTAATTCAGAGGTTATTGTATAGCATTGTACCTAAAATAGGGAATAAGGAATGTGTGTAGATTAAAAGGTGTATGAATAATATCTCAATTAAAAGGGAGTATTAAACATATCTGTGTTGCTATTAATGCCTGAATCTTCTAAACAGCGATTTGGAACTATTGCAGCCTTAACTCAAAACTAACGAGGTGCAGTGCAATCGCCTAAGGCCAGTCCTTTTTGGTCATTGGATGACCTATTGTTGTTTTAATAATAAAAGGATAGAATTTTAATCAATCATCAATAAAGGAAATGCGTTCATAATACAAGGAGGGGTATTTCCTCTTTATTGGGGAGTTTACCTATTCTGACTCAGATCGTTGTATAGCGATTTATCCCTTGCAGAGACCTCTATGCCTGGCCTGTATAAGTAGATGCAATCACCGAGGACAATCCTTATCAGATAGCTGAACTCACCAGAACACCGTTTATTTCCACGACTTGCTTTATTCCATATATCAGGTTACAGCAGATCACAGGATACAGCAGATGATGGAATGAGATGTTCTTTGCGGTCAAAAAATGATTCTGTCCTAACTTGAGGAGGAATATACATGTGCTGCTGGATAACTACACCATGCTGCAGCTCTTACAAGAAGGAAGGGTGGAACTAAACACACACAGGAAGTGCATCATCATAAAGCGAGGGAAAAAAGAAGGAAAGCATGTACAATACAGAAAGACCACTAGGTGGCAGCATAAGGATATCTATACACTATAAATCCCCATCTAAATGAATAACTGTAACAGCACATTACCCAATTCAAATTGGTGTTCAGTCACTTTATCTCGTCCATTATTTCTCAAGTTGCAGGGGAGGGATTTTATTCCTACCATTGCATTATTCACTGGAGGATATAGATAGGTGCATTGTATGGTCTTTTATTTTAGTTTTAACCGCTAAAAATCTTTCTATATAAGTCTCTTGTTACACAGCGAGCTTCTTACAGGGCTACGCGCTGCGTTAATTCCCGCCCATTCTGCCCAGCAACAGCCTTCTCATTGGCTGCGCGCGCTGTGCGCAAATCTCATGAATGTCAGCAACACGTCGCTTGCGCTCCGGAGAAACCATGTCACGCTCTCATTCCCCTGCTCGCTCAGAAACCTCCGATGCCAGAGAGATGCCTCCTCCCAGGTTGGACCCTATGGTGCCCCTTCCCAAGATCATAGCCCCTACTCCTAGTACATCCAGACCCGGGGAACCCAATATACAGAGTGAACCCTGGGTTATGGCCATGGTACAGTCCTTTGCTACTTTTATGGCCTCACATGCAGGACCAATTCCTCCAATGCCACAAGAGGGCAATAAGACCACGGAGATGACTCTCACGAATTCAAAGGATACAAAAAAAAACAAAAAACAATCGGGTAAAGCCAAAACTAAAACGAGACACTGCACCCCTAGGGGGTCGGTCAGCATCTCATGACTACGATGGTGGTAATTCTCCCACAAATTAACGCGAGGGACGGTCCCGCAAAAGAGCCCACACTCACAGGGTGTCAAAGGCGAGATCCTGGAAGAAAGCCAGGAATGCAGGCCCATCGGAATCAGATTCCGAAATTTCAGGGGTTTCTGACAATACAACCGCGGACCCTAATGAAGTGGAAGCCCCGTCCGAGTCTCCTGGCTCCACGGGCGCTTTAGTTCCACGTAAATCTTTGGCCGGTGATTCATCGGATGATGATTCTTTTTTTTTTTTTGTATTCAAAATTTTTATTTTGAAATATGTCATCATACAAGTAAACATGTATTGTGGGCCTCGCAGGGCCGCACAGGCATCAAAGAAAAGAACTATTTATCCAGAAAGCACTGCGATAGAAAATCAAGAAAAAGATTTCGCTGAAAAAACATCCTAAGTAGCGCTTATATGGGGGAAGGGGGGAACAGAGGGAGAATAACCAGATAGACATATATACCATACTCATTTAAGAGGCCATCAAAAACAATGCCGTAGATAGCTAAGAAGTGTCCTCAAAATCATCCCCGCTTGGGGGGTCTCATCAGAAACTGAAAAACGAGAATGTCTTCAGAAGTCATCTGCATAAACGCACGAAAGGCATACGCTAAAAAAACAAAAATGCAACATGACAAATAAACGACTGCATGAAAGTACAGCTGTGGTTAACGACCAAAGAGGGGGAGGGGGGGGGTTAAAAGGGGAAAACTGACATAGGCCAAAATTGTGCCTGCCCTGGCAGGTTCCCGTGTGGCTGTGAAACCATGAGGGGGACCAGGGGGGGGTAATGGCACCAGGCCCGGGCGGTTAAGAGGGTCAAGCTGGGCACCAAGCCACTGTAGTACCTTCAAAATATCCCGGATATGCCAGGGAGAAAAAAAAAAAAAAAAAAAAAACATATATACATTTATTTCAAAGGGGGAAACATCATGTCAACAATAAAAAAAAGTTCCACATAAGGTTAAAGGGGTAAGTCACTTCAGCCCGCATCCAAGAACTGGATCGGGACTACAAAACAGAAAAAAAAAAAAAAAGTGATGGCACTCAGCCTGGGCAGTCTCTGGCCACCGCCCTGGAGAGACCCATTCCAGACAACATGGTCCAAGCCTCCTCAGGATCCACAATGGTGCATGGTACATTACCATGGGTCACCTCGAGCGAGCCCGCTAGTCCCCATCGGTATTTGATCCCCTCGGAACGGAGAAAGGTCGCCACATCTCGGAATCTGCGGCGAGCCAACAGAGTCACAAAGGGCAAATCGCGGTAGAGCAGTAGTCTCTCCTCTTCGAATTTTAAGGCCACCCGCGCTCCCGGAGCTGTCATGAGCTGCTCTCTTTTAGCATAATCCACAGCCACCGCAATTACATCCCTAGGGGTCTCCGGAGGGGCCGCAGCGGCCTTACGAATGCGGTACACCGAGGCGAAGATCACTGATGATTCCGACAGCAGGTTTAAGACCTGGGTCCCCAGGCGGTTCACATAGGTCAGCAAGTCAGCAGGAGGCAATGACTCCGGTATGCCTCGGATCCGCACGTTGCGGCGGCGATGCCTGGTCTCGAAGACCTCCACGGAACGAGTGAGAAGTGCCACTTGGGATCTTAGCTCCACTACCTGGGCAGAGAGGTGGGTTTGTGCAGTCGCTACCTCATCAGACTGGGTCCGCACCTCCAGCACTTGCGTGCGAATCGTTGCCACCTCAGCCCTCAACCCCGTCACCTCAGCTCGCCATACCGACCTCATCTCATCCATGAACCGACGTAGGTCCCCCTTTGTTGAGGGGAGTGCATCATCACCGTCGATAATACGTTCGTCCGGGGCACCATCCGACGAAGCAGGCGGTGTAGCCCTCTGCGACTGTCTCGATGCAGCAAGTGGCTGAGTGGTCGAGGATGGAGCCTTCAGAGGCCCCGGGCCGCTTTGTAGCGATGCGGGGACATCAGTCCCCAAGGGCTGGGGGTCAGCATCTGAGCTCTCTTGTGATGCCTCTGGGGCCGTGGGTAATCCAGGGCAGGCCTCCAACAGCGCCCCTGCCAGGGCTCGGCGTTTTGCCTGGGCCCTCTTCTTTGCCGCCGTGCCAGGCGACTTCCGACCCGTCGTGGAGCGCAGTGGGGTAAGTTGGGGTATGCCTGAAGCCCCTCCATGCGGCCAATAACAGTCTCCCTCTTCAGAGGACCCATAACCAGACATGAGGGTAGGGGATGTGGGGGTCACCGGCCGCAAAACATTCCTTCCCCCCATGGACTCCCGGATATCTCGTTGGCGGGAGGGGTCTGCTGCTTCTGGCCGTCTGTGGGATTTCTTACCCATCAATGCGCCAGTAAGTTTAAGACAGGCGAAGAGAGAGTCCGCGGCAGTAATACTGGATGCTGGGGATCTAAGATGGCCGACCTTACTAGGCCGCAGCAACAGGCCCGGGCTCCCGCGTGTCCGATCGTCTGCCAGCCGGTAAATGTGAGGTGCTGCTGGAACTGCCGCAAGTCCGAGCACTTAATAGAGGCCACTTCGGGGGTCGTTGTCAGCCGGGGATGTAATAAAAAAAACAGGTTTATAAGTCATCGACAGCGGAGCTCGGCAGCATGCGACTTCTCTTCACGGCAGTTGGCTCCGCCCCTGATGATGATTCTTTTAACCCGACTAAATTAAAACATTCGAGGTCATCAGACTGGGCTCCGACAAAAAAGGTTGAAAAATATCTTGATAAATATGGCAGAACAGCTTTAACCTGAAAAAGGCAGGTCTAATACGCGTACTGAGTGCCCTAGACCTTCTACAAAAAGTCTAATTTGTCAAAGACCGGATGTTGAACCGGACATGATACAATTCCTGGCTAATACCGGGTGGAATCCCCGTAAAGGGTTGGATTTTTCATTCCCCATATGTCAGGATAAATTATTGGATGCATTGGGGCCTTTGTCCCAAATGTTAGAAATGCTTGAACAATCTCGGGCCATAGGAGCGTCTCCTGATGTCTCCCAACTCAAAGTGTCCTTTGGGCCCAACCTCTGTCTACTGGGCAATGCCAATATGGCCCTCTCTGTGGAACGTAGAAAATCTATTCTATTCCGCATTGACCCTAATCTTACTTCACTGGCTACTAAAGATCTTGGCCCGGAAGCCAAAGGGGGTCTGTTTGGTGACAATTTTGCTATTCGCTGGGCAAATATGCTAAAACATTTAACACCATGACTAATGTACAGGCCACCACGAAAAAAGTATTTTCACCACCCACTAGGGATTTTGGCAGGGCCGGCAGTCGTAGGGGCAGACTGTCCGGCCGAGGCTCTTATAATACCCAAAGAGGTTCTCCTGCCCCTTCCTTTAATCAAAGGAACACCCAACAAATCCCATTCTACCAACCGCAACGTTTCTATCCGCAACGATCCTCCACCAACAGTGGACGTGGATCTTATAGGTCCAGATCGCAGGGTAAGTTTGACTTCTTACCCTTGTTCAATACCAGATACGCTTGTAGGGGGCAGAATAGCTAATATTCTCCAGATGTGTAGAGAAATAACGCTAGACCCTTGGATACTCCACACAATACAGGGTTTCTGCATAGATTTTGTTCAGACTCCTGTCCAGTAGCGTCCTCCAGTTCCGCTAACTTTTTCCTTACAGGCAACGGGTTTGATTCAGAACGAAATTGCCTCCCTCCTTGAGAAAGGGGCATTTCAAAATGTACCCCTCACAACTCCAGGGTTTTTAAGCAACCTTCAATTCCTCTGGAAAGACCAGAAATTCCAGTTCACATGCCTTCCTTTTGGCCTATCCTCAGCCCCTGGTGTTTTTCAAAACTCCTCAAACCAGTAGCTACGTTCCTTGAGAGCACGGGGTGTACGTCTGATAGTATATCTAGACGATATTCTCCTTATGGCTCCCACAGAACACATGCTTACACAGCACCTACACGGGATAAAATCTTGATAAAATCAGAAAAAAAAAAAAATCTATTCTACAACCCACACAGACACTAGATTTTCTGGGTTTCACAGTAGATTCCAACACCGAAACATTAAGCCTCCCACGCTCCAAACTCCGCGACGTTCGTCGAGAGTTACGGAGAGCTTTACAGACACCCACCCTCTCCGTTCGTCATCTTCCACACCTTATAGGGCTTCTGTCAGCCTCCATACAAGCAATGTTTGCAGGCCCCTTGCATTATCGGGCGTTACAACGCCTAAAGGCGGCGGCCCTGTGTCAGTCACAGTCCTACGACGCCATCACGGAAGTAGACGACGAGTGTCGTCAAGAAATTCAATGGTGGTTAGACAATATGGAGGCCGGGCGGGTCATACTTGGCTCGGCTCCAGATATAGTGATAAAAGCAGATGCCAGTCAGCATGGTTGGGGAGCTCGGTGTGGGGATGATTCGGCAGGCGGCCTATGGTCACCGCAGGAACATCTTCTACACATAAAAATTGTCTAGAGCTTCTAGCTGGTTCGTTCGCGATCCACAGTTTCTTCAAGACCAATTCCAATTGTTGCATACTGCTACGGATGGACAACATATCCGCTGTCCAGGACGTCAACAAACTAGGGGGTGCTCGATCTCGGCATCTGGCCATACTAGCCAAAAACATTTTGGGATTTCTGTCTAGAACGGAATATCCAAGTGCAGGAGGAATGCCTTCCAGGGCTACACAATGTAGTAGAAACATAGAAAAATGTCGGCAGATAAGAACCTGTCGGCCCATCTAGTCTGCCCAATTACATGGATACTTTACCTGGATTTATCTTTTGTTTAGGATCGCCTTATGCCTATCCCATGCTTGCTTAAATTCAATCACTGTTTTGGCCTCTACCACTTCTACTGGAAGACTGTTCCATGTATCCACCACCCTCTCAGTAAAATAATGCTTCCTGATGTTACTTTTAAACCTTTGCCCCTCTAATCTAAGACTATGTCCTCTTATTTTGCTACTTTTTTTCCTTTTAAATATACTCCCTTCCTCTACCTTGTGGATTCCCTTTACGTATTTAAATGTTTCTATCATATCTCCTCTGTCTCGTCTTTTTTCCAAGCTGTACATGTTAAGATCATTAAGCCTTTCCTGGTAACTTTTCTCCTTCAAGCCGTACACCATTTTAGTAGCCCTTCTCTGAACTCTCTCTAAGATGTCTATATCCTTCTGGAGATACGGTCTCCAGTACTGCACACAGTACTCCAAGTGAGGTCTCACCAGTGCTCTGTACAGTGGCATGAGCACTTCCCTTTTCCTACTGCTAATACAGGCTCTCCCTACACAACCAAGCATTCTGCCAGCATTTCCAAGCATTCTGCCAGCATTTCCTGCTGCTCTATTACATTGACTACTTACCCTTAGATCCTCTGAAATAATAACCCCTAAATCCCAACCCTCAGATGTATCAAATATTCTATATTCAGCCCTTGGGTTTTTACATCCCCGGTGCATTATCTTGCACTTATCCACATTAAAACTCAATTGCCACAGCTCCCACCATTTTTTTAGTTTACAGTTGTGTTCAAAATTATTCAACCCCCACTGAAATTGAGTGTTTTGGCCAGTTTGACATTGATTTTGATCATTCAGTCATCTTGCTTACAATTAAATCAAAGAGGCGCGTGTAGGTCAGACAAATATAACATAACATTTATAATGAAATAACCACAAATGTCTTTTCTGTGCTCACATCATTATCAGTTTTATTCAACCCCCAAGTGACATTCAATCTTAGTACAACATCCTTTTACAGTTATAAGTACTAACAGCTTTTAAACGTGAAGCATAGCTTGACACAAGTGTCTTGCAGCCATCTACGGGTATCTTCGCCCATTCGTCATGGGCAAAAGCCTCCAGTTCAGTCACATTCTTAGGCTTGCGCACTGCAACTGCTTTCTTTAAGTCCCACCAGAGGTTCTCAATCGGATTTAAGTCAGGTGACTGCGATGGCCACTCCAAAATGTTCCATCCTTTAATCTGCAACCATGCTCTAGTGGACTTGGAGGTATGCTTGGGATCATTGTCCTGTTGAAAGGTCCAACGTCTCCCAAGCCTCAGGTTTGTGACGGACTGCATCACATTGTCATCCAATATCTCCTGGTACTGAAGAGAATTCATGGTACCTTGCACACGCTGAAGCTTCCCTGTACCTGCAGAAGCAAAACAGCCCCAAAGCATGATTGACCCCCCCCCCGCCATGCTTCACAGTAGGCAAGGTGTTCTTTTCTTCATAGGCCTTGTTCTTCCTCCTCCAAACATAGCGTTGATCCATGGGCCCAAACAGTTCTAATTTTGTTTCATCAGTCCACAGAACACTATCCCAAAACTTCTGTGGTTTGTCCACATGACTTTTGGCATACTGCAGTCGACTCTTCTTACTCTTTGGAGACAGCAAGGGGGTGCGCCTGGGAGTTCTGGCATGGAGGCCTTCATTACACAGTGTGCGCCGTATTGTCTGAGCTGAAACTTCAGTACCCACATCTGACAAATCTTTTCTCAGTTCCTCAGCAGTCACACAGGGACTTTTCTCCACTCTACGCTTCAGGTAGCGCACAGCAGTCGAAGTCAGCATCTTCTTTCTGCCACGACCAGGTAGCGTTTCAACAGTGCCCTTTGCCTTGAATTTGCAAATGATGCTTCATATGGTCTCTCTTGGCATGTTTAACATCTTTGCAATCTTCTTATAGCCATTGCCCTTCCTGTGAAGAATAAATCACCTCTTCTCTTGTCTTCCTGGACCATTCTCTTGACTTCATGTTTGTAACCACACCAGTAAATGTCTAGAAGGAGCTGAGTATCACAGTCATTTTAAAGCAGCCTAATTGGTGCTTATTATGCTTTATTGCTGCTCCGTGACATCCACAGGTGTTTTCAATACCTGATTGAAAACACTTGAATGAACCTCTGTTCTTCAGAGTGGTAGTCTTTAACGGGTTGGTTAATTGTGTCAATGAAGAATTCACAAAAGAAACATTTACTACCTGTATTACAAAACCAATTGATGTCATTTTAGTTGCATATGGTTCTTTAAAAAGTCCTTGTAGGATTTCATTCTGAATACAATTACAAATGTACACTAAATTCCCTAAAACTCTTTACAGCATTGGGGGTTGAATAATTTTGAACACAACTACCTAAATCATTTGTCATTTGGCTGATCCCTCCAGGAACGTCAACCCTGTTGCAAATCTTTGTCTCATCAGCAAAAAGACATACTTTACCATTAATACCTTCTGCAATATCACTAATATTAAAGAGAATGGGTCCAAGTACAGACCCCTGAGGTACCCCACTGGTAACAAGACCTTGCGCCGAATAAACTCCATTTACCACAACCCTCTGTTGCCTGTCACTCAGCCACTGCCTAATCCATTCAACAATATTGGAATCCAAGCTCAAAGATTGCAATTTATTGATAAGCTTCTATACGGAACAGTATCAAAAGCCTTACTGAAATCTAAATAAGCAATGTCTACTGCACCACCCAGCGTCTATTATTTTTGTTACCCAATCAAAAAAAATCAATAAGATTAGTTTGGCATGATCTCTCTGGAGGTAAACCCATGTTGTTTCTGGTCCTGTAATCTATGTTGTCACGACCACTACGCGCGCTGCTGCGACAGACGCCGGGTTAAGCCGCTCACTATCTATCCTAGACCCAGATAATCACGCGCGCTTATCTACCCGTCCCGGCCACATTTTCTCCCACAACAGGCACGTAGAGTGCGATATAATGATCCCAGGATTGCAACGCAGTACAAGTCTTCTCCTGAAGCGGGTAATGACTACGTCTCCCACAATCCCTGAGCTCACTTTCCTATTCTATTAGTTACGCTGCCACCAGTCCTCCTGGACACTACGCGCGTCGCAACGGGAGACGCAGGGCTAAGCAGCCGCACTATCTGCCTACCCTAGACTGACAGTGACTACAGATCCCACAATCCCTGCAGTCTCCGACGACCGCAACTCACAATTTCTTATATATAACCGAGCTTAAAGCAAATAGCAATACTCCCAATCTCTTAGAGGCAGAAACTTAAATATGTTTTGTTTATTTATGATATAGAAAAATCACAGTGCATTTGTTACAGAAAAAATAATAACTAGTGTCACGGAATGGCTCAGCACCCTCAGCCAGGGGCGGTGCGCACAGACATTGTTTGGCCATGAACAGTTAGGTGCGGTGGCACGCACAGAGTTTTTCAAGTATTTTCTTATTAGATGTGATTATGGTGTGGTGTAATAAAGTGTCCCCGTTGGTTTATTGCGTAATGTATTTTCCCCTTTGTCTGCCTTGCTCGCCGCCATTTTCCGATCACCTTGTGGCGCAGTTCAGATTCTTCGATTCGGAAAATGGCCGATTCGAACCATCCGGTTCGAATCGTAAAATGGCCGATTCGGACCATCCGGTCCGAATCGGCGACTCCCCGATCTGTAAGGGCCAATGGGTCCTGGGAGGGCGGGCAAGGATTCCCATTGTATGATAATTTGTGAAAAGTTAATAAATGCTCGAACTGTAAATAATAAAGGCAGATTTAGCAGTGCATCCAGCCTCGTCTGATGTGGTTACTTCTCCGCCGTACTTTCATTCTGAGAATCCCTCGCGGTCTCAGGGTGCGGTGTTCCAGACGATCCGAACCGAATCGAGCGCTCTGTATCTGCATCGAGTATCAGAGCAGAGGCGCAGCGGAAGAGATTCGGTTCCCTGGCTATCGGACGAGGATCAGATCCGAAGGAAGCGGCCGTGTACCGCGCTTCGGTATTGCGAGGAGTTGCGGTAAGAACCGAATTCCTTGCCAACCCCGCCCAATCCGAAACTCCATCCACTCCCGATCCGATCCTCCATCCATCCCCGATCCGAAGAGCCCTTTACCGGAGATTCGAAGATTCACCCGCCCCCGGATCGGAAACGTTTCCCGCATAAGATCCGAAACGTTTCCCACATAAGATCCGAACACTTCTCCTCAGCTGCCAGATCCGATCCCCACGACCGTCCCACACCCACAAGGTCAGTGAACCAGCTGCTCGGGACGCTGAGTGCCGTATGGCTCAGTGGTCGGGCTGGTTCTAGGCAAGGGTCCCCTCCACCGCCCGCTAACCCCATCCCGGGGTCACGCCAGGTCGCACGAGACGCCGAGTGTGCGCCACTCGGTAGTCGGGCCAGCGGTAAGCGACGGGGTCACGCAGATAGAGCACACCCGCAGGCGGAACAACATCCCATTCCGTCATAACTAGAATAAATCAATTACACACTACACAGCAAATAAAAGAAAAGGGTTAACCACAGAGCAATTACTTAAGAACTAATCAGTAAGCTAGCATCGATGGTCTCCTGGATCCTGGACTGATCAGTCCTCTTTTGAAGGTACCCCAAGTGATCAGCCCCAGCAAATGGCCAGTTTTCAGAATTTATACACTTCCTGGTCCTTCCAGCCCCCACCCACAAATAGCCCAGCCTCATGCACTACATATCCCAGAGTTCCCTTATACAGAGCATGCTCGGTACGCTTGTCAATTAATCTTTAATTGCCCAAAAGGTGTCCATCTCTCCCCCAGGGATCAAGGATGTGCTTCCTGTCTTTGAAGATAGGGCCTAAATCTTGGTGCTGGGTCGGCTCCCAAGGTGTGATCAATATGTCAGTGTACAAAAGACATTCCATTTTACAGCTACGTGTTCTATCCTCCCCCCAAGGGAGAAAGCTAACCATTTTGATTCCATTTTACCACTAACCCTCATAACAGCTGTGGACTGGGGATACACTTACCAAATGGTCAGACACAACTATGAATATGACTCTATGGAGGAGATATATATATAATAGGCACTTAGACACATAGAAATACAGATCTAATCTGCCACATATGTGTTTTTAGATGTTCAACAATCCTTTCCTTTAACATGGTTTCCATTAATTTCCCCACTACTCACGTAAGACTAACTGGTCTATAGTTCCGATTCCTCCCTACTATCCTTCTTGTAAAACATTTGCTAATTTCCAGTCTTCTGGGACGACTCCCATTAACGGTTTTGCTATTCCACCACTGAGCTCTTTTAATAATTTAGGGTGGATCCCATCAGGCCCTATTGACTTATTTGTCTTTACTTTAGACAGCTGTTGTAGAACCTCCTCCTCTGTAAACTCATATGTAAATGTCTCTTTAGTGTTTCCTCCTAACTGAGGTCCCTTTCCTTAGAAACATAGAAAATGTCGGCAGATAAGAACCTTTCGGCCCATCTAGTCTGCCCAATTACATGGATACTTTACCTGGATTTATCTTTTGTTTAGGATAGCTGTGATATCTCCATATCTTTGAAAGCAGAGACAGGCTGTGGAAGGTTCTTATTCTTTATTTACAGGAGCTGCACACAGCGTCTGCATGCTGCCTTAGAACTCTACCATGTGATGATGAAACTTTATTTACAATGAACAGGAACACAGATAATACCTACAACATGCGCCCTCTAGTGGTGGATAGATATAACACTATGATATACTACATCCCCTTCCCTCTGATAACACTAGTTTCAAAAATACCACCCACATGACCCTAGGCACAGAAAAACTCCCACTAAACTTGAGACTTTGGGTAGACTACCTCCGTCCCAGTGAGTTCCAGGACGCATTCTTGTCCTGTGGCTGGGGAACTCACTACTAAGCTAAGTATAATCCTGTAGATAAGTTGGTGCTTTCTTTGTTCTGGTGGATCGCCGTAATTCTTGCTCCCCCTCCACATGAGCAGTCTCTGATGATTTCTCTGTGACAAGCTCCCCCTCCATCTGTCCCTCTTCCCCGGCTTCTGCAAGTACAACACCGGAAAGGGGAGCCAAAATCTCCATATCTTGCGTTAATGGTTCCGCCAAACTCTGTAGATCCTCTGGATATGCAACATGTCTATTTCTCACCTGATCTATGTGACGACGCACAATCTGGCCATTTCCAAGTGCAACAGTGCATGACACAGGACCTGTCTGCTTCTGAACAGTCCCCGGAATCCAGGAAGGTCCCACACCAAAATTTCTAGTGTATACTTTGTCACCTTCCCGCAGATGTCTCTCCTTGGCATGTTGATCATGATAAAGTTTTTGCTTCACCTGCTTTTCTTGCACCTGGCCTTTAAAATCCGGATGTATGAGATCCAACGTGGAACGCAATTTCCTCCCACACAAGAGCTCTGCAGGTGATTTTCCAGTCGTGGACTGAGGAGTTATCCTGTAACTAAACAACGCTCTGGCCATCTTGACCTCAATGGAATCTCCTGAACTTTTTTTTATCAGCCCTTTAAATGTCTGCACCGCCCTTTCGGCCAGTCCATTGGACGCTGCATGGTAAGGCGCTGTGGTCACGTGCTTAATACCATTTCGAGCCATGAATTCTTGAAACTCCATACTCGTAAAACTGGTGCCATTGTCCGACACCACCATTTCGGGAATTCCATGCTGGCTAAAGCTCTGTCTGAGGCATTGAATAGTCACTGCGGAGGTGGATTTACTTAACGGGTACGCCTCTATCCATTTAGAGTAAGCATCCACCAAAATCAAAAACATCTTGCCCATCCACGGGCCCGCATAATCAATGTGAAGTCTTCTCCATGGAAGGTTTGGTACTTCCCAAGGATGTAAAGGTGCACACTGGGGAGAATTTCTATTTTCTTGGCACATGGTGCAAGTTTTTACCATTGCTTCTATATCGGCATCCATCTTCGGCCACCACATATAGCTCCGCGCCAGCCCCTTCATCCTGATTATTCCTGGGTGAGTCGTGTGTAAGTGCTTCAGTAGGTCTGTGCGACCTGGGGGTGGAATGACCACACGGGCACCCCACAAGACACAACCTGCCTCCACACTAAGTTCCTCCTTCCTTTTCACATAAGCTCCAAACACTGATTTCTCCACTCTTTTTGGCCATCCTCTGAGGACGAACTCTCTAACCCGTGCTAAAACGGTATCTTTATCTGTCCATTTCCTCACCTGGTCGGCTTTAACCAATGGTACGCCATTTTCTTCCAATAGAAGTACTCTCTCTTCCTCCGCAGGCGTCTCCACCCCTGTTTCCGCGACTGGCAACCGGCTCAAGCCATCAGCATTTTGATGATCCTTGCCTGCTTTGTACACGATGGAGTACTCATATCCACATAATGTCACAGCCCATCTTTGAATGCGTGGCGAGGCCATTTGTGGAACCTCCTTCAGTTCATTAAATAATGAGATCAGTGGTTTATGATCTGTAACAATGGTGAATTGTCTCCCATACAAGTATGTGTGAAACTTCTTCACCCCAAATATCACCGCAAGGCCCTCCTTCTCAATTTGAGAATAATTTTTCTCAGCTGCATTCAGTGTACGTGAGACGAACCCTATTGGCCGTTCAGATCCATCCCCCATCCTGTGCGACAACACAGCACCCACACCATAAGGTGAAGCGTCACAAGCCAGGATAATAGGTTTGTTGACATCATAATGTACCAACAAGGCATCCGACTGGAGAAGATTTTTGGACTTTTCAAAGGCCTCTTTTTGCTCACAACTCCAGGTCCATTTAGTCTCTTTCCTCAATAGTGCATGCAGCGGTGCCAGTAACGTGGACAGGCTCGGTAAGAATTTGTGGTAATAGTTCAATAGGCCTAAGTAAGCCTTTAGTTCACTCACAGACCGCGGTGTGGGTGCCTCTTGTATGGCCTGGACCTTTTCTGCGACTGGCTGCACACCCGCAGCACTGATCTTGTGACCCAGAAAAACCACTTCTGTTCCCAGGAACTTGCACTTGCTCCTTTTCAGTCTCAGGCCACTTTGTTTTAGCCGAGACAAGACCTCCTCCAGATTTCTTAAATGATCGTCCTCGCTGACCCCAGTAACTAAAATGTCATCTAAGTAGACTGTGACGTGCGGCATGTTTTGTAGGATGCCCTCCATAGTGCGCTGGAAAATGGCTGGACTCGACGCCACTCCAAACGGCAATCTACCATAAGTATACAGTCCTTTGTGTGTATTAACAGTCACATACTTTTTGGCGCTTTCATCCAGCACGATCTGCTGATACGCATGACTCATATCCAGTTTGGAGAATTTGTTGCCGCCCGCCAACTGAGCAAATAAGTCTTCCACTTTAGGAATAGGATATTGTTCCACACTGGATGCTCGGTTTACTGTGAGTTTGTAATCTCCACAGATGCGGATTGAACCATCCGGCTTCCTCACCGGTACTATGGGAGCTGCCCATTCCGAAAATTGTACTGGTTCTATAATTTTCTCATCTACCAGTCTCTGCAGTTCTGCCTCCACCAGAGGTTTGACAGCAAAAGGTATCCGTCGTGGCTTATAGAATCGTGGCTGGGCCTCTGAGTTCACATGAATTTTGGCCGTGGTGCCTTTCAGCTGACCTAGCTCATCTTTGAACACCTCAGCATATCGATCTAGCAGGTCAGCCAAATGTAGCGTTGGACTGGCTGTTACTGTATTCACCAGTTGTGGCAACACTCTTAAGTCTTTCAGCCAGTTTCGTCCCAATAAATTTGGCCCGGCCCCTTCAACCACTACCATAGTAAGTTTCTTGTTGTCCATCTGACTCTGCACTGTTCCTATAACCTGACCTAACACCAGCATCTTCTCACCTGTATATGTTTTTAATGTCAGGTTGCATGGTTCCCACTCTGGTATGTCGGTGTTTTTCCATAGCTTAGAGTATTGCTTTTTGCTAATAATTGTAATGCCACAACCTGTGTCCACCTCAAATTCGATGTTCATGCCATTCACCTTTAACTTCTGTAGAATAGGAGCCACTTTAGGCATTTTATGTGAGACACTGTATATCGTGTTTATGTCACCTGCATCTTCTGTCTCACTAACGTCTTCTTCTTTCACTAAATGCGACCTCCCAGCCTTCTCCTTTCCTTTCCTCTCCCCCCTCAGTCCTTGAAATGGGGTTTTGTGACTCTGCATCACGTGCTTGGATTTGCACGCCCGCTTGATGTGTCCACGTTTCTGACAATGGTGGCACAGTTCATTTATAAATTTGCATTCGTGGGGTGCATGATTCCCTTTGCACCTGAAACACTCATAGTCCGTCTTCCACCCCCTCTTATCCACTGCACCCACATTATGCACCACCGATTGTCCCTGATGAGACCTTTGAGACTGTGATTCTTCATCCCCAGAGAAGCCTTGGAGATCTTTTATATTTCTGTCAGCCGACTCCATCGCCAGACACATAGTAAGAGCCTTTTCAAAGGTTAAATCCACTTCTGACAACAGCCGTCTCTGCATCCTGTCGTCATTTACTCCACACACCAGCCTGTCCCGCAGCATTTGTGGTAGTGTAGGCCCGTATTCACAATACTGTGCTAACTTTTTCAACTCCGCCACATAATCAGCCACCTTCTCGCCAGTATGCCGTGTGCGTGAATTAAATTTATATCTCTGCACAATTTCACTTGGTTTTGGATTATAATGGGCTTTGAGCACGACGACAAGTTCCTGATATGTTTTCTCTGCTGGCGTCATAGGACACAGCAAACTTCTCAGCAAACTATAAGTTGACGCGCCGACCCCGCTTAATAACACTGCTTTCCTCTTACCAGCATCAGTAATCTCATTAGCTTGAAAGAAATAGTCCAACACTTCAATATATTCGTCCCACGATTGCAACTCACAGTCAAAGGGGCTCACTGTTCCCACAAGAGCAGCCATTCTGTCTCAGCAATTCACGTCCTTGTAGTTTCTTCTGTTTCTTATTTTTTTTTCTTCTGCTCTGCAGACCTTGAAACTGCACATACACGTTCCACACCTGTTTACCCTCGTCGCCAATGTGATATCTCCATATCTTTGAAAGCAGAGACAGGCTGTGGAAGGTTCTTATTCTTTATTTACAGGAGCTGCACACAGCGTCTGCATGCTGCCTTAGAACTCTACCATGTGATGATGAAACTTTATTTACAATGAACAGGAACACAGATAATACCTACAACATGCGCCCTCTAGTGGTGGATAGATATAACACTATGATATACTACAATAGCCTTATGCCTATCCCATGCCTGCTTAAATTCAATCACTGTTTTGGCCTCTACCACTTCTACTGGAAGGCTGTTCCATGTATCCACCACCCTCTCAGTAAAATAATGCTTCCTGATGTTACTTTTAAACCTTTGCCCCTCTAATCTAAGACTATGTCCTCTTGTTTTGCTACTTTGTTTCCTTTTAAATATACTCCCTTCCTCTACCTTGTGGATTCCCTTTACGTATTTAAATGTTTCTATCATATCTCCTCTGTCTCGTCTTTTTTCCAAGCTGTACATGTTAAGATCATTAAGCCTTTCCTGGTAACTTTTCTCCTTCAAGCCGTAAACCATTTTAGTAGCCCTTCTCTGAACTCTCTCTAAGATGTCTATATCCTTCTGGAGATACGGTTGTCACGGAATGGACCTGAGCGCTCCTTCCAGCGAGCCGCGTGACTAAAAACTCAGACAGTTTTAAAGATCATTTTTTCGTCGGGCCGGACGCCATCAAGGGGGTCAGATAGGAGCAGGACCGCAGGCGGACACTCCATCCCGTCACAACGGTCTCCTGTACTGCACACAGTACTCCAAGTGAGGTCTCACCAGTCCTTCCATTTCTTCTGCAAAGACTGAACAAAAATATTCATTGAGGCAGTCAGCGAGACATTTATCCTCTTCTACATACCTTCCTTCCTTTGTTTTTAATCTAACTAATCCTGGGTTTTACTTTTCTTTTCTCGTTTATGTATCTAAAAAATGTTTTGTCCCCCTTTTTTACTGACTGAGCTATTTTCTCTTCTGCGTTTGTTTTGGAAGCTCTTATAAATTGCTTTGCCTCTTTCTGCCTAATCTTATAGGTTTGCCTATCTTCTTCACTGAGTTTTTTTATAATTATTGAATGCTGTCTTTTTGTTCTTCACTATTTTGGCCACTTCTGCAGAGTACCACAGTGGTTTCTTCCCTTTTTTGTTTTTGCTAACAAGCCGAATGCAATTGCCTGTGGCCTTCAATAATGCCTCCTTTAAATAATCCCATTTCTCCTGGACTCCCTTTAAACTCCTCCAGTCTGATAATGACTCATTCACACAAAAATCCCATTTTAGAAAAATCTGTTTTTTTAAAGTCTAAAACCTTTGTTTTTGTGTGGTGCGGCTCCATCCCTGTTCTTATATTAAACCACACTGACTGGTGATCACTAGATCCCAAATTTTCACCTACAACAATGTCTGATACCAAACCTCTATTTGTGAGTATTAAATCCAATATAGCCTCTTTACGGGTCGGCTCCTCAACTACTTGTGTGAGAGATAATCCCAGTAGGGAGTTTAGAATATTTGTACTCCTGGTGCACCCAGCTATTTTGGTTTTCCAGTTCACATCAGGAAGATTAAAGTTCCCCATGATAATAACTTCCCCCTTCATTGCCATTTTGGCTATTTCCTCAAACAGCAGATTATCTAGCTCTTCTATTTGTCCAGGGGGGTCTATAGATCACACCTACACGAGCTACTGTATGATTGCCAAATGTTAGCGTAACCCAAACTGACTCTATGTTCACCTCGCTCACTTTTATTTCGTTCGTTTTTATGTTGTTTTTCACATACAGGGCCACTCCTCCTCCTTTCCTACCTTCTCTGTCTTTTCTATATATAAAGAGTACCCCGGTATTGTTATGTCCCAGTTATTTTTCTCACTGAACCATGTCTCAGTAACCGCCACTAAATCTACTTTTTCAGCTGCCATCATTGCCTCCAGTTCATTGATTTTATTGACTATACTGCGAGCATTTATAGACACGACTCTGAGCTTGTCATTTTTTACCCCGCATGTTGCTTGCACCCTCCGATTTAGTTTTGGGGGACAATCAGGCAGATTGTTTTTTACCCTTTTGTCCCCCCCCTCCTAGTTTAAATATTCCTTTGTGAAACCTTTGAACTTCTCACTGAGAACATATGTTCCCCTATGAGTAAGATGCAAACCATCTTTTTTATACAGTTCCTTTCTGCTCCAATTAGAGACACAAAGCCAAATCCTTGCTCCCGACACCATTCCCGAAGCCACAAATTAAATTCCCTATTGCGCATCTGCCTATCCTGAATGTTATGCACCGGCAGAACTTCAGAGAATGTCACAGTGGACGCAATCTGCTGTATTTCACCACCAAGAACACAAAAATCTTCCTTAATCTCAGAAACCTCATTGCTAGCCAAGTCATTTGTCCCTAGATGGACTAGAACGTCCACTTCCCCCTGCTGCTTTGCTTGTTTGACAATATTGAGAATACGTCTCCTGTCTCTATGAGCAGTAGCCCCAGGAAGACATCTCACCAAACCACTACTCTCCAGCTCAACACCTCTTATGATAGAAGGCAATTGTTGCTGGGTGATTCTATCAAGTCCCACCTTTTCCTTTTTGTCCTTGGTTGCAGTCCTGCATACCTTAGGCATAGGGGATGGTGGTTCCTCAACTATGGTGTCTGAGCCTACTTCCGTCTTACCACTACACTCTGAAAGTGCCTCAAAAGAATTAAGAAGAGCCACAGACTGTGGGACATGCCTTCTATCCACAACTCTAAGTCTACCAGATCCTACAGTAGTCCATTTGCCGCTCCTAGGAGGCCTCTGTGGCAGTGGTTTTGTAACAGTCATAGCCTGAGTTTGTCTAACAGATAATTTACAAATCTCAGACTTCAAACAGGCAATTTCCTGCTGCAATAAAGACAACTGCCTACATATCAGGCACACTCCAAACCTCCAAAAATTGGATCTAAAAACAAATGCATGACAGCTCTTACACTGGACCAAGCCTGCCATTATAAAAGAATGGATTTAAAACCAGCAAATCTTACCTTTTTTAAGTTTTCTACCTCCTGTTTAACCTCAGACTACCTCCAGAGTATCTCCAGAAGATCTCTAAGTGCTCACTTTGAAGACTTGCACTTAGAAGGCTTCACAAACTCAATTAGACAAGCTAATATCCCCAAACTTTAGTCACCTAAGAACACCTCCCCCAGCAAGGCGTGGACAAGCTTAACCTCTTAGCAAATAGCACCCAATTGATTCCAATTCTATGCTAATCAGTAAGAAACAAGAGTCACCAGCCTAACCTAATTTACTCACCAGACCTAACTTAAAACCTTAAGATGAATAGAAAAGATCTGTTTGAAACAAAAATCAAAAATCACTCACCAGAAGATCTGTAAGTGCTCACTTTGAAGACTTGCACTTAGAAGGCTTCACAAGCTCGATTGAAGGCTTCACAAGCCGATTGGCATTCTCGATTCCTGAAGGATGGCAGCGATTGGTGTTTAGAAACGCAGATTTTCTTAAAAATTCAGTATCTTTGGGGACCTTTTTCCATAGATTTATTTACCACTCGGCTCAACACACAGCTACCCAGGTTTTACAGCTGGCGTCCGGAACCAGAAGCTATGGCAACGAATGCCATTCTTCAGGTATGAAAAGGGGGAAGACTCTACGAATTTCCGCCCTTTGCTCTGCTAGGCTGGACGTTGCTACACATTCGTCGGGACCAAGCGCCAGTGGTATTAATAACCCCGTGGTGGCCAGCTCAGCCGTGGTACCCCTTTCTACTAACGATGACGACGTATTATCCTCGTCTTCTACCGACTCCTGCGTTTCTCTTACTGAATTCGGACAGAGAACTTAATCCCACAGTGCAGGCGGGCCATCTTCAACTGATGGCGTGGTTGCTCTCAGGGGACCCCTCTGTGTCCCAAGTTTTTCACAGGGAGTTACTAGCCTCTTCGATGCCTCAAAGGCTCCCAGTACTTTCCGTGCTAACAAGAGTGCCTGGTCAGTCTGGGCTAGCTGGTGCTTGGGACGAGACGTGGATCCGGTTTCAACCTCTGTAGAGAATGTCCTTCAATTTCTGAGGAGTTCGATAAAGGGAAAGCTTTTCGAACACTTAACCTAGATTGTTCCGCTATTTCAGCGCAACATGTAGGTTTTCATGGCATTTCTGCAAGTAAACATCCTTTGGTCTGTAAGTTATTGCGGGGAGCAAGGGGGGGTGTTTGTGAGGGTCCTGAGAACGAGCAACAGCACAATGGCCTGCTCTACGGTGGGTGCCCGCTCAGGTCTCACAAACAAGGTTTTAGCTTGTGCCATTACAGGGATGAATTTTCCATATGCAAATCAGCCTGCTCTCACCCAGAAAGGGTGGCCAGTGCTGACTGCCAAGGACGTCATCCCTGCACGAGAGGTGCAGCAACCCCCGACGATCGTTTCGGCCTTCTTGGGCCTCGTCAGGAGGGTATAGCGTCAGGGGTTGCTGCACCTCTCTAATTATTTTAATTTATGTACGGAATTATTGTTGGTATATATGATTAATCATTAATCATCTATATGGGGCAGCATTAGAATGTATATAAATTCTGGTTTTCAAATTAATTATGCACATATTTTTATATTCTTATAAAATTCACAAATTTTGTTTTTTAAATTAATAGCACATTTATATAATTCATTCAAATTTATTAATGATTAATCATATATACCAACAATAATTCAGTACATAAATTAAAATAATTAGAAAGTTATCCTTTTTAGGAGTTCAAACCCACTAGAGTACACTCCCCAACTCCTATGGGTTGGGGACAATTTAACACAAGTTTCATGTTATTAAGGATTCACTATCATAAGAATATATTTACCTTAGTTATTTAGGAGTCATCACGTTCATTATATTATACAAGACACATTTTTCACCAAAATATAGCCCTTTAATATTTAGGGCCATTCATAAGATGTTGGAGGATTACACAACCCATGCACAGTTAATATCTAGCACACTTTACAATATTAGTTTAATGACCTATAATAGAAAGTGTGGGTTATAATTTATTAGGCACAGACCCATTGTATGTGCTTTTTGCTGCACCATGTGTAATGAGATTGGGGAAGATCTGATCAATGATGTAATATAACACATATAGGCCCGGAATAAATTTATTTTCCTCCCAGAATAAGCTATATGTAGGACAGTGAGCAACGCATGGCCATTTACAATAACAACTGCGAAATCGACCCGCATAGCGAAAGAGAAATTGGAGGAGGAGCGCAACCGAAAGCCCAGATGATACGCATACATCGAACAGCGCATGCGCAAGATGGCGGTGTCCGCCGCTTATCGAGTGATACATGATCTGAGGCGTGGAACGCACGCTAATTACAGTTCTGGACATGTGGGGACAATTTCATCATTGTTGGGAGGACTATAAATATGTGATTTATTTAAACCTGTAAACCAGCTGAGGAAGCCATATCATTTGGCGAAACGCGTCCTGGTTAGCTGGCTGTGCCAGACAATTGTATTTTAATTTTGTTTTATGTTTTAAATAAAACCTTTTTATCAATACAAGTCCCTGCTGTTCTGGAACTCGTTAAGGTTTCTTGGGCTTAGCCTAAGAATAAATCCACAGGCGCTCCCACCTAGAGCTTGGTCTATAAATTCCATCAAATGTGAGTTGGCAATTTATATCTATTTACATTTTGGATTTGGAGTCACTGATCCACACAAGGAAGTTCCTTTTGTTCTAGGTTTCCACATATATCCTAACTGGAGGGAGACTCCTTCATCTAAAAAGGTGTGGGTTACCTTGAGAAAGCTAAGAAGTAAAAATACCCGAATACGCTTACCCACTCAGAGCCAGTGCCGGGGTTCTATGTTTGTGAGTGTAATCACCATATACAAGCTCATACAAATATTTTTTGGTACACTGTGCACAATTATACGCTGTTTGTTTCTTTTTCATATGATCCATATGGATGGTGCAATTTAAGAGAACCACCTAAGCTCAAGAGCGAGCATCATCGCGCTACCAGATACGTACTTTACATTTGCATACAGAGCGTACAGCCCATACAATAGAGCGTACAGCCCATACAATACACAGCCCATACAATACAGAGCGTACAGCCCATACAATAGAGCGTACAGCCCATACAATACACAGCCCATACAATACAGAGCGTACAGCCCATACAATAGAGCATACAGCGCATACAATACACAGCCCATACAATACACAGAGCGTACAGCCCATACAATACACAGAGCGTTCAGCCCATACAATACACAGAGCGTTCAGCCCATACAATACACAGAGCGTTCAGCCCATACAATACACAGAGCGTTCAGCCCATACAATACACAGAGCGTACAGCCCATACAATACACAGAGCGTACAGCCCATACAATACAGTCCATACAATAAGGAGCGTACAGCCCACACAATACATAGCCCATACAATACACAGAGCGTACAGCCCACACAATACACAGACCATACAATACACAGAGCGTACAGTGCATACAATACAAAGACTGTACAGCGCATAAAATACAGAGCGTACAGCGCATACAATACAGAGAGCGTTTGTTTTTTTTTGTTTTTTGAGAAAGGATTTTACCAGGAAGGATACATTGAGATTTCTCTCGTTTTCCAGTATGTCCTGGGTGGCGAGTCTGTACCGTTAGGGGTCTTGCCCAAGGACACTTACTGGAGAGGTTGCTCGCTGGGATCGACCCCATGACTCCACAGGCTCTCTCCATGCAGAGCAGTGATGTTACCTCTACTCCACCCAGCCGGCACAGCGTTCAGCCCATACAATACAGTCCATACAATACACAGCCCATAAAGAGCGTACAGCCCACACAATACACAGTCCATACAATGCACAGAAGGTACAGTGCATACAATACAAAGACTGTACAGCGCATACAATACAGAGCGTACAGCGCATACAATACACAGAGCGTACAGCGTATACAATACACAGAGCGTACAGCGCATACAATACACAGAGCGTACAGCGCATCTGAGGTGCTATATAGAGATTATCCGGCATTATCGGATCCATGTTACCCTGTGATTTACACTGTGACTGATTATTTGCCCGTCTGTAGGGATTACCTGCTGGGTGGCGCTCTCCTGGTGTAGGGTCGGCATGGTGACCGGTCACTTGTTTATGTCCCACCGGTTGCTCCGTCACGGGGCTCTCATGGCCTGGTGATGGCCGGTGTTTACGGCTGGAGGAGTTTGTGCGATCCATCAGCCCATGCAGTCCTGAAATGCTGCGGCTTCTGAAACTCTCCTGCGATGTGACGAGTCTATCTGGTGAGACTGCCCAGCCGGCAGCGATCTATAGCTCTGCAGAGTATCCAAAACAGCGACTTTCCAGATCTAGGATTGTCTTCACGGGCAAAGAGAGCTGTGAAACCACGAGGAGGCAAATATTATCACCCAATGGCATCGACACACTGTATCGTTACTATACAGCGAGCAAACCCAGACACACTGTAACGATACTATACAGAGAGCAAACCATCGATACACCGTAACGTTACTATACAGAGAGCAAACCCCGACACACTGTAACGTTACTATACAGAGAGCAAACCCCGACACACTGTAACATTACTATACAGAGAGCAAACCACCGACACACTGTAACGTTACTATACAGAGAGCAAACCCCGACACACTGTAACATTACTATACAGAGAGCAAACCAACGACACACTGTAATGTTACTATACAGAGAGCAAACCCCGACACACAGTAACGTTACTATACAGAGAGCAAACCCCGACAAACTGTAATGGTTTGCTCTCTGTATAGTAACATTACAGTGTGTCGTTGGTTTGCTCTCTGTATAGTAATGTTACAGTGTGTCGGGGTTTGCTCTCTGTATAGTAACAACGACACACTGTAACATTACTATACAGAGAGCAACCCCGACACACAGTAACGTTACTATACAGAGAGCAAACCCGACACACTGTAACATTACTATACAGAGAGCAAACCCCGACACACTGTAACATTACTATACAGAGAGCAAACCCCGACACACTGTAACATTACTATACAGAGAGCAAACCCCGACACACTGTAACGTTACTATACAGAGAGCAAACCCCGACACACTGTAACGTTACTATACAGAGAGCAAACCCCGACACACTGTAACGTTACTATACAGAGAGCAAACCCCGACACACTGTAACGTTACTATACAGAGAGCAAACCCCGACACACTGTAACGTTACTATACAGAGAGCAAACCCCGACACACTGTAACGTTACTATACAGAGAGCAAACCCCGACACACTGTAACATTACTATACAGAGAGCAAACCAACGACACACTGTAACGTTACTATACAGAGAGCAAACCCGACACACTGTAACGTTACAATACAGAGAGCAAACCCGACACACTGTAACGTTACTATACAGAGAGCAAACCCCGACACACTGTACATTACTATACAGAGAGCAAACCCCGACACACTGTAACGTTACTATACAGAGAGCAAACCCCGACACACTGTAACGTTACTATACAGAGAGCAAACCCGACACACTGTAACATTACTATACAGAGAGCAAACCCCGACACACTGTAACGTTACTATACAGAGAGCAAACCCCGACACACTGTAACATTACTATACAGAGAGCAAACCAACGACACACTGTAATGTTACTATACAGAGAGCAAACCCCGACACACAGTAACGTTACTATACAGAGAGCAACCCCGACACACTGTAACGTTACTATACAGAGAGCAAACCCCGACACACTGTAACCTTACTATACAGAGAGCAAACCCCGACACACTGTAACGTTACTATACAGAGAGCAAACCCCGACACACTGTAACGTTACTATACAGAGAGCAAACCCCGACACACTGTAACGATAATATACAGAGAGCAAACCCCGACACACTGTAACGTTACTATACAAAGAGCAAACCAACAACACACTGTAACGTTACTATACAGAGAGCAAACCCCGACACACTGTAACGTTACTATACAGAGAGCAAACCCCGACACACTGTAACATTACTATACAGAGAGCAAACCCCGACAAACTGTAATGGTTTGCTCTCTGTATAGTAACATTACAGTGTGTCGTTGGTTTGCTCTCTGTATAGTAATGTTACAGTGTGTCGGGGTTTGCTCTCTGTATAGTAAAGTTACAGTGTGTCGGGGTTTGCTCTCTGTATAGTAACAACGACACACTGTAACATTACTATACAGAGAGCAAACCCCGACACACTGTAACATTACTATACAGAGAGCAAACCCCGACACACTGTAACGTTACTATACAGAGAGCAAACCCCGACACACTGTAACGATAATATACAGAGAGCAAACCCCGACACACTGTAACGTTACTATACAAAGAGCAAACCAACAACACACTGTAACGTTACTATACAGAGAGCAAACCCCGACACACTGTAACGTTACTATACAGAGAGCAAACCCCGACACACTGTAACATTACTATACAGAGAGCAAACCACCGACACACTGTAACGTTACTATACAGAGAGCAAACCCCGACACACTGTAACGTTACTATACAGAGAGCAAACCACGACACACTGTAACGTTACTATACAGAGAGCAAACCCCGACAAACTGTAATGGTTTGCTCTCTGTATAGTAACATTACAGTGTGTCGTTGGTTTGCTCTCTGTATAGTAATGTTACAGTGTGTCGGGGTTTGCTCTCTGTATAGTAAAGTTACAGTGTGTCGGGGTTTGCTCTCTGTATAGTAACAACGACACACTGTAACATTACTATACAGAGAGCAAACCCCGACACACTGTAACATTACTATACAGAGAGCAAACCCCGACACACTGTAACGTTACTATACAGAGAGCAAACCCCGACACACTGTAACATTACTATACAGAGAGCAAACCCCGACACACTGTAACGTTACTATACAGAGAGCAAACCCCGACACACTGTAACATTACTATACAGAGAGCAAACCCCGACACACTGTAACATTACTATACAGAGAGCAAACCCCGACACACTGTAACATTACTATACAGAGAGCAAACCCCGACACACTGTAACATTACTATACAGAGAGCAAACCCCGACACACTGTAACATTACTATACAGAGAGCAAACCCCGACACACACTGTAACATTACTATACAGAGAGCAAACCCCGACACACTGTAACATTACTATACAGAGAGCAAACCCCGACACACTGTAACATTACTATAACAGAGAGCAAACCCCGACACTGTAACATTACTATACAGAGAGCAACCCCGACACACTGTAACATTACTATACAGAGAGCAAACCCCGACACACTGTAACGTTACTATACAGAGAGCAAACCCCGACACACTGTAACGTTACTATACAGAGAGCAAACCCCGACACACTGTAACGTTACTATACAGAGAGCAAACCCCGACACACTGTAACATTACTATACAGAGAGCAAACCCCGACACACTGTAACATTACTATACAGAGAGCAAACCCCGACACACTGTAACATTACTATACAGAGAGCACGTCACTGATTTATGGGATTTTGCTCCTCCAGAGCCTGAACAGAAAACAGAATGAATTGTCCGTGAGGAGCCACGACGGGATCCCTGAACATGTGATATTTAGTGTGAGGCCTCCTACTGGGACCAGGAACCTGCGGATGTGCCCTTTTCCACCCAGGCTCCTCAGGATCATTCCGGCCCGGGCTGCACAGGATCACAGGACTGTGCTGGGGACACAATGGCGGTGCAGCTCTGTTATACACACAAACCCGAATATATGGAGGAACTCCTAAAAAGAAACCCGCACACCCTGAATATATGGAGGAACCCCTAAAAACACCCGCACACCCTGAATATATGGAGGAACCCCTAAAAATACACCCACACACCCTGAATATATAGAGGAGCCCCTAAAAAGACACCCACACACCCTGAATATATGGAGGAACCCCTAAAAACACACACCCTGAATATATGGAGGAACCCCTAAAAACACACCCGCACACCCTGAATATATGGAGGAGCCCCTAAAAACACACCCACACACCCTGAATATATGGAGGAACCCCTAAAAACACACCTGCACACCCTGAATATATGGAGGAACCCCTAAAAACACACCCGCACACCCTGAATATATGGAGGAGCCCCTAAAAAGACACCCAAACACCCTGAATATATGGAGGAGCCTCTAAAAATACACCCGCACACCCTGAATATATGGAGGAACCCCTAAAAACACACCCGCACACCCTGACTATATGGAGGAGCTCCTAAAAACACACCCGCACACCCTGAATATATGGAGGAGCCCCTAAAAAGACACCCGCACACCCTGAATATATGGAGGAGCCCCTAAAAAGACACCCACACACCCTGAATATATGGAGGAGCCCCTAAAAAGACACCCGCACACACTGAATATATGGAGGAGCCCCTAAAAAGACACCCGCACACACTGAATATATGGAGGAGCCCCTAAAAACACACCCGCACACCCTGAATATATGGAGGAGCCCCTAAAAACACACCCGCACACCCTGAATATATGGAGGAGCCCCTAAAAACACACCCGCACACACTGAATATATGGAGGAGCCCCTAAAAAGACACCCACACCCGGAATACAGGAGTGTAGCCCGGGGGGGGGGCGGTATACAGGTGTGTTATTGCTGCGTAGTGGGGGGGGGGGGGGAGTCAGTATGTGGCGGGCTAGCCCCTCCCTCGCGGCACCCTGAGGTAAAAGGGCGCCATGCTCTTCCACACAGCAGCTCCCACCCTGTGGTGACACGGAGCCCCCTCAGTGAGGGTTTGGCAGAGCCGATGATCCTCTCCTCTCCCTGGGCCCGTACCTGTGGCCCTCTGTGACTCTTCCCGGAGTTTCACAGAATGTTTTCTCGTTTCGTGAAGAAAATGAAAGTGAAAATAAGTTGTTGTATCCCGCCTCCCTCCCGCGGGGCAGCAAGATGGCGGCCTGAGAGGGACACACACACACTCTGTGACCCCCCCAAACATACACCATGTGACCCAAATATACCCCCTGCAGCCCGAGGGACACAAAAGTCCCCCACATGCCCATGTGTGACCCCAAATACACCTCATTTCACACCAAATATACGCCCTGCAGTTTTAGGGACAACAAACACCCCATAACCCCTCTGTGACCCCAAATATAACCACCCTAGCTACAGCTTGAGATCCCTCTGTGACCCCAAACATAGCCCTGAAGGACCCACAAAATCTCCTATGTACCCCCCCCCCCCCCAGTGCAGCCAGAGGGGGGCAGATTGTGCCCCTGAATAGCGGGTGTTGTGAGGGATCTGGTGCCAGCAGCCTCAGTGTGAGCCTTTATACACATTATTATCTACAGCTTAAACAGAGCAAAAACAAAGTATGTTCTTAATAAATGCGACGTAACATTAAATAGGCTGAAACAAAACCACCCTTTAAACTGGTATAAATATATATATAAACAAAACCACCCTTTAAACTGGTATAAATATATATAATAAAGGAAAAGGTTTTTATGCCTAAATAATAAAGCAAATAATTATTCAATAGATTTTATATTAACCCTTTCTCTGTGTAAAATAACATTTGTTTTTTATACAAAACGCAAGAAATAAACCCCAAAAACTGACTAAATGGGTGAGAAATGGCTGCTTGGAACCAGATCCGACACAACACCGGGGTCACCCCCCCCCCCCCAACACGGGGTCACCCCCCAAACACCGGGGTCACCCCCCAAACACCGGGGTCACCCCCCCCTCCTCAGAAGATTCTTTGTGAATCAGAGGGCGCCACCTTTAACCCATTCACTCACCTCATTGCAGTTTAGGGTGTGTTCCTACATGGGTGCTCATATTTAACCCTTTCCCTCACAGCTTGCGAGGTGTCTGCTTTCACACGTTATCCTGCTGGCTGTGTGCGAGTCCAGGGTTTAACCCTTAATGTTAGGGGGGTATGAGGTCTGTGGGGGGCACATTGCATATACAGGGGCATGAGGTCTGGGGGACACATTACATGTGTGGAGGGGTATGAGGTCTGTGGGGGGCACATTGCATGCATGGAGGGGTATAAGGACTGTGGGGGCACATTACATGTGTGGAGGGGTATGAAGTCTATTGGGGGCACATTGCATGTGCGGAGGGGTATGAGGTCTGTGGGGGGCACATTGCATGTGTGGAGGGGGGTATGCGGTCTGTGGGGGGCACATTACATGTGTGGAGGGGTATGAGGTCTGTGGGGGGCACATTACATGTGTGGAGGGGTATGTGGTCTGTGGCGATGTTCTAGAGCAGATGAACGTGGTTGGAGGAAGTCTAGCACATCTGCCGACTTCCTTCAGTACAAATTCATGCTCAGCTCCTAGTCTCGCTTTATCCATCACTAAACAGTCTGATTTCTCACTTTGCCTCCAAAATCCTAGAACACTTGGTCTATAACCAGCTCATTGGTTTCCTCGCTGCCAACTCTCTACTTGATCCACATCAGTAAGACTTTCACTCCCAGCGTCCACGGAGACTGCTCTGACCAAGGTGACCAATGATCTAGTTCTGTTAAAACCAAAGGTCATTTCTCCTTATTCTTCTTGACCTTTCCTTTGCATTTGACTCACTCTGCTGCTCTTCATGCTGCGTCAACTTGGCCTTGGCGACACTGATCTCTATCTCTCTTATCTCCTTCAGGGTCTCCTTCGCTGGTGCCTTTTAACCCCCCCCCGGTTCCTCTTTCAAATGGGGTACCTCAAGGCTCTGGGTCCCCTACGCTTCTCAATCTATACGGCCTTACTGGGCAACCTCATCTCTTCCTATGGATTCCAGTATCATCTCTATGCTGACGACACCCAAATCTACCTTTCCTCCCCCGATCTCTCTCCTCCCGTGCTGGACCGTGTTACTGCCGGACTATCAGCTCTCTCCGACTGGATGACGTCACGTTTCCTAAAGCTCAACCTCTCGAAAACTGAACTTCTGGTCTTCCCTCCCTCTAAAACTAACATTCCTGCACCCATTTCCCTTCAGGTGAATGAGGCCACCATTACTTCTACTTCTCAGGCTCGTTACCTTGGGGTCCTCCTGGATGATCTATCCTTTAAGCTACCGGCACGCTTGCGTGTGTCCGCACTTCCCTTCGTCAGTGCCATTTTGACGGGGAGGGCCAACCACCGGACGTGTAAAAGCCCTGTCAAAAAGCTAGACAGACGCTGACAGGGCTACAAAGCGCGAGCCTCCATAGGAGGCTCGCGCTTTGTAGCGCTAAGAGCACAGAGTGGAAGGAACATCTACTCTCACGGACGTTCCTTCCTCTCTGACAAACGCTCGTGTGCCGTAGCCTTACTCCTCAGTCACTAACCAAATCATGCTACATCCACCTAAAAAACATTGCGCGTGGCCGTCCCTTTCTTAATCCAGACTCTACTAAAATGCTGATCCAAGCTCGTATTTCCTGCCTTGACCTACTGGAACGTCCTTCTCTCTGGCCTTTAGAGATCCCAGATTCTCCCTCTGCAGCCTGTAATGAATGCCAGTGCCCGCACCTCTCATCTCCAGCACCTCACCCCTTTGTCAATCTCTACTGGCTCCGGTTTCCTTTAGAATCCAATTCATTGTACTGAGGAACGACGGAATCGGAAGCGACAATGCTTAAGGATTTTCCCTGACTGGGCAAGAAGCAGAAAGTTGGGTGAGTTCCCTGTGTTCCCAGTGTGTTGCTGGGATTGGGTTTCAAGGCAGATATGTTGAGCAAGAATTTTGAAGGCTGGGGAGAAGTTCCCTTTGTTCCCAGTCTGGGGCTGGGATTGGACTCAGGGCAGATAAAAGAAGGGGGAGGGGTAGACCGTAGAGGTAGTAAAAACGGGAGGGTAAGAGTCTGAAGATCACTTGTAACCTTTTTTCTTTCTGGACAGCTAACTCCATTTTACCATCACCATCATCATATGAAAACCAACGACTGGATAAATATTACTGGCTGTATCAATCTGTTATGTATTCCCTATTATTATAGTCTTCTAAATATATATATTCCTAGTTCTATTATTACTTGGATAAATAGGGGCAGGTTTTCCATTGTATTGATTTGTTGGTTTTATTTAGTAGATGCTTTTTGATATTCGTTACACTTTGCAATACTGTATTCCCTTGTTAATTTTGTGTAGTATTTGCGTGATAGTAATTATGAATAGGTTAATTGTTCTGGTTTAACTCGGCCAGAATTCAGTGATTTGTTGTTTTGTATGTTATTAGGGTCATTTGGATTCAGTAATTTTGCCTGTGTCTGAAGATCACCGTGTCACGGTTCCCGGATCCCACCACGCAGTACTTAACCCCAAACACTCCACAAAACCCCGAAGCTACCAACAGTGTAGCTGTGAATGATCCCTATCTGTCTGGTCCTTAGAATTGGCCAGGTAAACTAGCTAGACAGAAAAGCGTTAACAATACGGAGAGGAGTCAGCCGAGCCAGAATCAGGAATACAGAGTTCAGAATGGTCAAATGGAATAGCCGGGTCGGTATCAGAGCAGTAGCGTAGTACAAGCAAATAGTCTAGGGCAACAGAAGGCAAAATGGTCAGAACACAAGCAGAGGTCAGTAACAGGTTAAATCAATATAGCAGTCAGGTACAAGGAGCTCAGGATGGATAACCACGATCTGGCAACTTCTGAAACTATACTGAAGGTTTTTAACCCCTTAAGGACCCAGGACGTACCATGTACGTCATTGCAGCGGGTCTCTCTTAGACCCACTGACGTACATGGTACGTCCTGCCGTTTTTTGAGCGCTGGAAGCGATCGGATCGCTTCCAGCAGCTCAAACGCCATTGCAGGCTGCCTGGGAGTCCAGGCAGCCGTGCAATGGCGGTTAGAAGTGCCGGGGCACCATGTGATCGCTCCCCGGGAGCGATCAACATCCGGTTTCACCGGAGAGGTGCCCGGCACTTCTAAAGAGCGCTGGAAGCGATCGGTATCGCTTCCAGCTGCTCTGAGTATATTACAAGGATGCCTCAACATCGAGGCATCCTTGCAATATGCTTACCTGCCGCCGGTCCGTCCGTGATCGCTCCCCCGAGCGATCACTTCCGGTAGCGGCAGGAAGTACTGAGTGCCACGAGGTATCGTGGCACTCAGTACAAAAACGATCACATCAGTGATCAGGTGCTCTGCTGGGTGCCTCGAGGGATCAAGGCACCCAGCAGAGTAAAAAAAAGTGTAAAAAAAAGTGTAAAAAAAAGTGAAAAAAAAGTAAAAATAAAAATAAATAAAATAAACTGACGGTTAGGGGTAGGGTTAGGGTTAGGGTTAGGGGTAGGGTTAGGGGTAGGGGTAGGGGTAGGGTTAGGGGTAGGGGTAGGGTGGGGTAGGGGTAGGGGTAGGGTTAGGGTTCTAAGGGCAGGGTCATCTTGGGGCTGAGTGGGATGTTCCTAGCCTGCCTCATCAGAGAGGCAGGCTAGCAACATCCAATCAGAAGTTAGAAAAAATCAAAATAAAATTTCTAATTTGTCAGGTCAGGTCAATATTTTGTAAATATTGGCTCTGACCTCTGTGATTCTCCCTCCCTCTCCTCACTTGTGTTTTGGTGAGCGAGAGAGAGAGATCAGATTTGACAGGTTAGAGATTTTAGTGAGATTTAGTGAGATTAGAAGAATTGAGGCAGGTTTAGAGAGATTTAGGTGTTTATTTGTATTTTCTTGTGAAACCCAACGGTTCTTCTAAGAACCAACAATCCGCTTATATATATATAATAATTATAAAATTTTATAATCTATTATATATAATGTCTGAGAGGGTGTACAGCGCCGAGGAGGCATATGCCATCCTGGCGTCAGAATCTGAGGCATCTGCGTCAGACTCAGACCCTCATTTCGACCCCGCTAACTGCTCAGAGACGTCGCTAGATACATTATCTACGCTGGCTGATGTATCTAGTGATGTTTCTGATGCAGATCCTGGGTCACCACCTGCCAGCAGGAGACGCACAGCTCCAGCTGAGGAGTGGGTAGTGCCTCATTGCCAGAGGCCAGATATCCCTCCTTTCACGGCAAATCCTGGCATCAATATTGATGTTGCAGGATTTACCGCCACACAGTTTTTGCAGGTGTTTATGGGGGATGATTTGTTGGGCCACATCGTGGCCCAATCAAATCTGTATGCCCATCAGCATTGTGCTGCGAAGCCAGACTCCTACTTGGCAAGGCAGCAATGGACCCCGCTAGATGTGCCAGAATTTCTGGGCACTTACTATGCTGAGGGCATCATAAAGAAGCCCTCAATTCGCTCCTACTGGAGCAGTAGCCCCATCTGCTCTACCCCCATTTACCCCCAATCAATGTCACGTAGAAGGTATGAAAACATTTTGCGTTTCATGCACTTCAGTGACAACAGCCTGTGCCCCCCTAGAGAGCATCCCCAGTTTGACAGGCACCAGACTTTTACATTTTATTCGTACATTTTTATGTTCTACAATTGGTGCTGTATTTTGCCAAAATCTTTGCACACCTATGCATGGGGGGCATGGGTGTACTCAGGAGATCTTGCAGAAAACAACCTGGAGAGTTTTCATGCAGTAACAAACAACAGTGTCTCCTAAATCACAGTCCAAAACTACAGTGGGCGTAAAAATCTGAAAATTGAAAAATTACCGCCACACACCTTCTCAAATGTTTTGGGCTAAAACCGTTGCATCCATGGCATCAAAGCACTCCATATGCAATACCTTGGGGTGTCAACATAACAAATATAAACAATTTTCTGGCAATAATTCAAACTGGGGTATGCGGTAGACCCAAAACCAAAGCTAGGCCTAGCTGAAGAAATAATCTCAATTTCAACTCCAATGACAAAGTCATAAAAATTGTATTTGAACCTTCCCAAAATCCTGGCAAACCTATGCATGGGGGGCATGGGTGTACTCAGGAGACCTTGCAGAAAACAACCTGGAGAGTTTTCATGCAGTAACAAACAACAGTGTCTCCTAAATCACAGTCCAAAACTGATGTGGGTGTGAAAATGAAAAATGACCACCAAACTGTATCCAATTTGTTTGGAGCAAACGGATGCATCCATAGCATAAAAACACTCCATTTACAATACTTTGGGGTGTTAGCTTACCAAATATATGCACGTTCATAAAACTGGGGTATGTAAAAAGGCCCCTAAAAAGAAGATAAGCAAAGAAGATACTGTATGTCAAATTAGAAAATTGACAAGCACATGTCAAAGATTGGCGTAGCACCCCAAAAACAACAGAACAAATCTATATATGGGTGGTATCAATTTACTCAGAAGATGTTGCTGAACATATTTTGGGGTGTTTTTTGGCAGTAACCCATAACTGGATTTGACAATTCATGCCTAAAGTACAATGTGTGTGAAAAATAACACAAAAAGTGACTACCTGAAAGTTTGACATAGAGCTAGTGCATGGAAAGTGTTAAAAATAAACTCTTTGAAGCACCCTAGGGTGTGCCCTTTCTAAAAATATATGGTTTGATGGGGGTAAATTACTTTGGCCGGCTTCAAAAATGTCCCAAATAGGACATGGGTGCATGATGACGAAATGTGAAAATTCCAAGTTGGAAAACTGAAATGCGCACCCCCCAAATAAGGCCTATTAGCCCCCAAATGACCCGACATACCTATACATGGGTGGTATCAATTTACTCAGAAGATGTTGCTGAACATATTTTGGGGTGCTTTTTGGCAGTAAACCTTAAAGTTCACAGTACATGTATTCTTAAATTGCGTTCAAAAAAAAAAAAATCACCAATTTTTTTTTTTTTCTCAAACTTTGGCATAGATTTGTGGTAAAATGGTTTGCATGGAAAGAGTCAAAATACCCCAAGTTTAATACCTTGATTTGTGTACTTTAAAAAAATATGTATATGTGGAGGGTTATTCAGGAATTAGTGACAGATATCAGTGTTACAATGTCACTAGCACTAGTTTTGAAAATAAACTCTTTGGAAATGGCAAAGTGCTACTTGCACTTATTGTTGCATAAAATAAGGAAAAAAGCGAGGAATATGTAAACATTGGGTATTGCTAAACTCAGTACTAAATTTAGAAACTACGAAGGAATTAATTTTTTTTGACCGTTGTTGATACATAAGAAATTTTGGGGGTCAAAGTTCGAAAAAGTGGTGTTTTTTCAATTTTTGTGTCATATTTCACAATATTTTTTATAGTAAATTATATGAAATGATGAAAAAAATGGTATCTTTATAAAGTCCATTTAGTGACGAGAAAAACAGTGTAAAATATGTGTGGGTTGCATAAACGAGTAAGAGGAAAATTTGACGTAAACACTAAGAGCGCAGAAACGTAAAAACAGCAGCGGTCACGAACGGACGGATTCGTGTAAAACGCCGGTCACTAAGGGGTTAAAGACCTTCACCAGACCATGCCCCCCACTCAAGCCACACCTCATGCAATCACCTCCCTGCCTGTCTCCATTTAAACCGGGCAGTGGTCAGCGAGCAGCATCAGACTTGCTGTCCTCAAGCACACAGGTAGGGCTGGAAGCCCCCAACGTTACAGTACCCCCCTCTCCACGAGCAGACGCCGGATGCTCAAAAGAGGACAAGAAAAATGACAAGAAAAAGTCAATGGGTCTTGTAGATACGTAGAGCCCTCTCATACACCTCTCGGTCCTCAAGGCATATAATAGCACCGTTAGAGGCTCGGAAACATCCAGCAGGGACAGGACTCGACTCTCGGGCTTGCGGGCCTGAGGTACAGACCTCTTGGGAGCCAAAGCTGGGTCCAGGTTGGAAGGCACTGGCACCAGTCCTTTTGCGTCTCCTACCCCTGGTACAGGACGCGGAATGGACAGCAACCGTGTCCTCTCTGCACTGCGGCAACATGAACACGGCACCAGTGGTACGGATCTGCGAGTCAGTGACCCCGGCACGGCTCTGCTGCGACTTAGTCATGGCGGCAACAGCACGGATCTGTGGGTCAGGGACCTTGGCACGGCTCTGCGGCGACTGGACTGGAACCACTGGGCTCGAAGACACCGGGACAGCTGGGCTCGAAGACGCCGGGACAGCTGGGCTCGGTGGGGCAGCGCCCTTGGTGTGGACCGGTTGAGTAGCACCCTTGGCAAGGACAGGAGGGGCAGCGCCTTTAGCACGACTCTGTGGTGACTTGGACATGGCAGCAACAGCACAGCTCTGTGGGTCAGTGACCTCATCACGGCTCTGCGGCGACTCGGTCCTGGCGGCGGCAGCACAGACCTGTGGGTCAGCGACCTCATCACGGCTCTGCGGCGACTCGGACATGGCGGCAGCAGCCAGCTCTGGTGAGCGTGGCTTGGCAACAGCCGGCTCGGGTGAGCGTGGCTTGGCAGCTACCGGCTCGGGTGAGCGTGGCTTGGCAGCTACCGGCTCGGGTGAGCGTGGCTTGGCAGCTACCGGCTCGGGTGAGCGTGGCTTGGCAGCTACCGGCTCGGGTGAGCGTGGCTTGGCAGCTACCGGCTCGGGTGAGCGTGGCTTGGCAGCTACCGGCTCGGGTGAGCGTGGCTTGGCAGCTACCGGCTCGGGTGAGCGTGGCTTGGCAGCTACCGGCTCTGGTGAGGGTGGCTGGGCAGCTACCGGCTCGGGTGAGGGTGGCTGGGCAGCTACCGGCTCGGGTGAGGGTGGCTGGGCAGCTACCGGCTCGGGTGAGCGTGGCTGGGCAGCTACCGGCTCTGCAACAATCTTGATCTCACAGTGCTTTGCAACCACCTTGGCTTGGCACTGTGGAACGGTGACCCCGGCTTGGCACTGTCTCTTGAACTGCTGTGCAGTGGACTGGCTCTCAAACTGGTTAGCGGTGGACCAGATCTCACACTGCGAGGCAGTGGACTTGATTTGTTCGTGCTGCAGGGCAGCACTCTTGACTGGAACTGCTAGCTTAGGCACAGTAGACATGGACAGGACTTGAAGCTGACAAACAGCAGACTCAGATTCTTTGTGCTGCTGAGCAGCCACCTTAGATTGTTCATGCTGCAGGGCAGCACTCTTGACTTCCCACTGCTGGGCATTACACCTGGTCTCTCCCTGTTGAGCAGTGGATTTTGGACATCCTGCGACGTGCAGGGCAGTGGACTCTGGGGCCTGGTAAGGCTGGAACATGGAGGGTAACTTCTGGGGGCGCAATTGACAGTCCATTCTTTTATGCAGGAAAGAACCGCAATAAAAGCATAAGCCCTGAGTCTTCCTCCATACCCTTTCCTCCAGGGTCAGGGGTCCTCTGGAACCTTTAACTGGAACTGGAACAGGCTCCTTTGGGAAGACGTCCCTAGGAGGTTGCAGCAAACTTGCATACAGGATATCCAGGTGCTGAGTAATGAGCTTGTTAGCCCCTCTCAGGATCTCCAGCACCTCTAGAATTACTGCTCGCTCACTACGTACTGGCTGCCTCATTATGTGTACCTGGGATGTCTGAACGACAGGGGACACAGGTATATCAAGCGGGGGTGCAACCCCAACTGGTTCCAGGTGTGCAGTACGATTCAGGATAGTAGTTAAGGCAATGGCAAACTGATCCATCCTATGATCCTGCTCATCCTGTCTGGATACAAAGGTAGCCAAGTGCTGTGTTAAATCTGCGGGATCCATATTGGCCAGATCGTAATGTCACGGTTCCCGGATCCCACCACGCAGTACTTAACCCCCAACACTCCACAAAACCCAGAAGCTACCAACAGTGTAGCTGTGAATGATCCCTATCTGTCTGGTCCTTAGAAAAGGGTTAACAATACGGAGAGGAGTCAGCCGAGCCAGAATCAGGAATACAGAGTTCAGAATGGTCAAATGGAATAGCCGGGTCGGTATCAGAGCAGTAGCGTAGTACAAGCAAATAGTCTAGGGCAACAGAAGGCAGAATGGTCAGAACACAAGCAGAGGTCAGTAACAGGTTAAATCACTATAGCAGTCAGGTACAAGGCGCTCAGGATGGATAACCACGATCTGGCAACTTCTGAAACTATACTGAAGGTTTTTAAAGACCTTCACCAGACCATGCCCCCCACTCAAGCCACACCTCATGCAATCACCTCCCTGCCTGTCTCCATTTAAACCGGGCAGTGGTCAGCGAGCAGCATCAGACTTGCTGTCCTCAAGCACACAGGTAGGGCTGGAAGCCCCCAACGTTACACACCGTGCCTTATAGTTAAAGTGCTCACTCTACCAAATGACTGACGGTCAATTTTAATAATCACACACATGAATAGTGTGTGTTCTAGCACCAAATAGCACTCCAAAATAGATAAATTTTAATGAGCTGCAGTCATTTTGTGCTGAACAGGCCGCAAGCATACAAAGCAACCTGTGACAAAACGGCCGCCCCAATGTTTATTTGCAAGTATTTTGCTTTAAAGTTTATTGTCTCTGTATATAGTGTTGTGTGATGTGCTATGCTGTTGTCAAAGTGTGTATCTGTATGTTACAGTTATAAGTTGTTATATTTTGCACTCATTAAACAGTAGGAGAGGCCCCGTGCTCAAGAGCTTGCACTCTAACATCCTGGGTTTCCCTAAGCACACTGTTTAGAGAAGACGCATGGGTAAACATTCCATTGTGTTGACTGTCTTTTCTATTGTCCAGTGGCTGGAGCCTGTTGTTATCTGTAATGTATTCTGGAAGGGAGGGGGGGTTGTCTCACCTGTGGGTATTTGAAATAAAGAAAGTAACCCCAAGAGCTAAGCAATAAGTTGATGAATAAATTAATTTGTATACTGTATTTAAGTTCACTATACTAATTGAGGCAATTTTTGAAGTGACACAGCAGTAATGTACAATCTTTTTTGCGCACTTGCTACAGTTGAGGAAATAATTATTTCAGAATGCTAACTTTGTCTTTATTGAGGGAGAGGAGATACATATGTCCGAAATAGAGGAAACATGAGCAGCAACTCCCTCATCTTTCCCACTCGTACCATCATCGTAAGAAAGCCTGGGAGTGGATGAGTATTAAGTGTATTAATTCTGTGAATTTGTCTCTATTTTGACATTATACTATATGCGTGTGTGTGTGTAATCTATTTGGTTAAATACGCGCTAATTTACCCGTTGTAGTGATTTGCATTTTTAGCTAGAATATGCTCGTTGATATTTGCTTCACTTTGTAATACTTAATCAAACCTTATTATTTGTATAGTCTGTATGATCTTATAAACATAGGTAATCAGTGACCGCATGGCTGGCAGCCATCTTAAACCTCAAAAAGTCACATGGTCTGCTGTCAATGAGGAAGTGCTGCAGCAGTAACTGTACAATCTGTTTAAGCTTACATTTGCAACTAAATTAATCCAGATTGTTTCTGCCAGATTTATGAATATATAACAATTACTAACCAAATACACATCTAAAGGTGTCTGTTATAATTTCTGAAGAGGCTTATCAACTAAACAGTGATTTTGTATGTTAGCAAATGCTGTTTCATTATTTTGGGTAGGTTGATTTAGCAAGAAACCGTTTCATTGGTGGATGTGGGTTAAAGACTTTCACATGTGTAGCCTCGTACTATTGGTAAAATATTCCAGGGTTGGTGAGTCTTAAGATGGAGGATAAGGAGAATGGAATAAGGGTTTTTTAAGGAAGGCTTTAAGATATTGATTAGGGGGGTAGGAAAGTAAAGCAGTTGAAATCAGCATATGAACTGCCAGAAATCTTGAGAGAAAAGTGGGGGAAGGAGGTGCTGTTAGGTAGAATGGCTGGTCCTTTGGAGAAGTCCCCATTTAGCTTAACTCAGAGGGCATTAAGGGAACGAGGCTGTAACGTGGGGGTTCCTGTCCACGTGCAGACTGCTCCCCTTGAAGTCAGTATTCTGCAGAAGACTGCGTTTATTTACATTTTTGCAATGGGACAAACACACAGAGGAAAGGTGCAGAAACAATGTAATCACACCCAGCTAGGAACAATGGATCAGATAACCTTGGTTGGGGGGAGAGGGGAGGGGCTGACGGAAGCATGTGAAAACAAAAGGAATCCATTACTTAGAGGGGGGTGTATACTATACAAAGACTGGAGCATAATACAGAGGTTAAGCGGAGGCATGCCCGGTGTTATGTGTAAGAGGTTATTTGGAGGCGGCTCCTGCAAACAGCCATATGTTTTTTGAGGCATGAGGATGGAACCAATTTGTCCAGGTTTCAATTCAAAGCGGCTTTGGAAAAGGCTGTAATGTTGCTGGGATGGAAAGGGAATTGCATTGCCCCGCATTCTCTCAGAATGGGTGCAGCCACCACGGCAGCGCAGTCGGGTTACCCTAAGGAGCATATTAAAACATGTGGAGATGAAAGGCGGATGCGTGTAGGCGTTACGTGAGGCCGCTGCAGAAATGAGGGGGGGGGACAAAAAAAATACATCTTTTCTATATTAAGGTTTGGTTAATTTCAGTTGCTATAAAAGTTGCTATGTATTTTGGGTGTTAATAGCTTCGGTTTTTTGGATTTCTTTCAGAACGGGCCAAGAGAGTATGGATCCTGGGACACTCCTATGTGCGCTGGGCAGCTATTCATGCTGCGGGCACAAAGAGGGGAGTGAACCTAGGTCAGCCTCACTAAAGTGGGCATTAGGAGGATAGGGAAGAGGGGTCCATTTGTCTGAGGCGGGGAACAACATTTTCATTGGCGCCGCCGAAGGTGAGATAAAGAAACTCGGGTAAGGTAAGTGAAAAGGTCACGGTCTTTTATTGGTGGCGGTGAAATATGCGGCCCTGGCACGTGGAGAGGCGATAGAGGGGGAGGGTCTGTAGGTTAGGGGGTCTGGGTGGTGGTTTTTCGGCCAAACTCAGGTGCCTCCTGGTTTGCAGATCCTCTTGGCCTGCTATCTGCTATAAAGAGAGCAGCGTGTGGTCACGCTAGCTTAGCCACGTGGGGCCGGCTGCTATTTCCGGGCAATGCTTGTGGTGCATTGCGGTTGCCAGTGTTATCTGGCTGGATTTCTGGTACCAGTGTTATCTGGTGTTACCTATTTAGATAAAGCGAGGATCGCTTATAATTCTGCCATAAAGGCAATGATTCTGGCCTTAATTAATAAAAGACGTGACCTTTTCAAACCGCCAATACTTTGTTGTGTGTTTTTATTTATGGGGGGTGGGGGGTGAGGGGTGGGTGTTTGGTTCGGGAGGGAACTGAGGTAACTTAAGAAAGAGGAAGTTGTAAAAGAGAAATAAGGGTAAAATTCTTAATATTGGTCACATACAAAGCTCCCCATAACCGCGCTGCTGCCTACATCTCCTCCCTTATTAGCCGGTACATCCCATCCCAACCACTTAGTTCGGCCAATGATCTGATGCTATCAGTTCCTCGTACCTGCATCCCTAACTCCCACTTTCAGGACTTCTCACGAGCTGCCCCCCTTTCTATGGAACACATCATAAGACTACATGAACTGGAGGAAAAAAATCAAGGATTTCCAAAACCCAAAATTCAAGATCTGCAAAGTAAAAAAGCCAGCGGGATGGATGGAATTCTTCCAGAGATGATTAAACACAGCTCTCCAGAAGTACACGCCACAATATGTAAAGTTTTCAACCTGGTCCTGGGCGTTGGATTCTACCCTCAAGTATGGAACCAAGGCCTCATAACACCCATCCATAAGAGTGGAGGCCAGTATGATCCAGCCAACTACAGAGGGATAGGTGTCAGCAGCTGGGAATACTGTTCAGTAGCATCCTGAACAAAAGAACCCTCAGCTTCCTGACACAGCATAACGTCCGCAACAGAAGCCAAGCGGGGTTCATGCCAAACCATCGCACTACAGATCACATCTACACCCTGCACAGTCTTATCAAGAACCATGTCCACAATACAAAACATGGGAAAATATTTGCCTGCTTTGTGGACTTTAAGAATGCCTTTGACTCAGTGTGGCACCCAGGCCTGTTCCTCAAACTACTGGAGAGTGGAATAGGAGGGAAAACATATGACGTCAAGAGTAGGGATGATCTGTTCGGAGTTCGCATCGAACATCGGCCGTACGCCGAACATTTCCGCGTGTTCGCCCACAATGCACTTTTCCACTGGCCTGAAGCTTGTAATTGGCTACAGCCTTGCAACTGACCACAGGTCAGGTGCGAGACAGGTGCAAGACTATGCCAATCACGGCTGAGTCCTGATTGGGCAAATTTTGCCCAATCATGGGCTCACAGAGCTAAGCCCCGCAGCACACTATATAAGGCTTCACACAGCCCTAGCACGTGTTTTTTGAGAGGAGATTGTTCTGTTAGTGTGTCTTCTCAGTGCCAGCAGCTATTAGGAGGGTCTCGCTTCTACAAGATATCTGGGAATTGTTGTAATCTGTGTGTTCTCACTGCCAGCAGCTATTGGGGGGTCTCACTTCTAGAAGATATCTGGGAATTGTAATCTGTGTCTTCTCACTGCCAGCTATCAGGGGGTCCCTCATACTTCTAGCAGATTTCTGCAAATTTTAATCTGTGTCGTCACTGCCACCCATTAGGGAGTCTCACTGATTTATAGGAGGTTCCTGGGAATTGTAATTTGTGTATATTGTCACTGCCACCCATCAGGGGGTCTCACAGACTTGTAGCAGATATCTGGGAATTATAACCTGTGTCTTGTCACTGCCACCCATCAGGGGGTCTCACTGATTTATAGGCGGTTTCTGGGAATTTTAATCTGTGTCTTGTCACTGGCTGCCAGCTATCAGAGTGTCTCACTGAGTTATACCAGAGTTCTGGAAATCTTTAATCTAGAAATCTTTATACCAGAGTTGAGTCAGAGTTCTGTATATATTTAATCTATATATCACTCACAACAGACCAAAAAGGACAGGCAGACGCTCCCAGACACAGATAAAGAGGGCAAGCAGCCTCTGTGTCGGGAGGCTGTGCCTCTGGTCGTCGTGGACGTGGTGCATCCTCTGCAGGGGCACGCTTGTCCTTTCTAACTGGTGCTGGCCGTCTTAAGCAGCAGCAACATACAGAGGATTTGGTGGATTGGCTAACCAGGCCATCCTCATCCTCTGCCAGCCAGGCTTGTAGTGGTTTACAGTCCACCTCAGCTGCCAAAGCATCTAATGCAGCCTCCATGTCCACAGCTACTCCTGCCGTAGCCTCACCAACATACACGGAGGAGTCAGCTGAATTGTTTGACTACAATGACAGTGACATACTGCTTGAGGATGCGCAGCAACTACAGTGCTCTGATTCAAACTCTGAGGTTGAGTAATGGAGTATAATCAACCTAGAGTAAGGGGGTTCCAGTGACACACAAATAACTGGCACTCATGTTGCCCCAGCAGCTGCAGCATACTGCCAAGTTGGCTCCAGTGACGAGGAGATAGGGGGTGATGACTAGGGATGAGCTGTTAGGTTCGGACGGTTCGGAGTTCGGCCCGAACTTTGGGTGTGTTCGGTTCGAGATAAAAAAAAAAAGAAATTTTGAAAAAAGTATAGAAAATACTTAAAAAAATCTAGAAATAAAGAGACTCTTTACTGCAGAATATTATAAGCAACGGTTTATTAGATATTGAATTAAAAAGTAATGTGTACGTGCACAGATTCTCATTCAACTCTAAATGACCTGTGTTTTTCAAACATCATAACAACAACAGATGTTTTAGTCTGGTTTAATCAATTTGATACATTGTAGACTATACTGAGGTACTGAGGGGGTGGGGTAGTGTCTGCTTCTGATTGAGATTTGAGAAGTGCTAATTTCCCTCCAATAACTTCCTAATATGCTGCATTTAACTGCTGTGTGAAAAAAATACAAAATTTCCTCATTGTCCACTTTTAACATCTAAAGCAATGTTATTTTTCACCTCGGGATTAAACATTCACAGGTGAAGGAAAAGGAATCCTCAGACCACCATCTGCTGACCTATAAGAAGGACCCTATAAGTAGTTAAATAACACCCCAGGAATTATAATATTAATAGATAAATTAAGGTTTAAAATATAAGAATTAATTTAAGATAAATTGATAATCAGCAGTATATTAGGACTGGGGCTCATTTCTCAAGATGTTTAGAAATGTTTTTTTGAAATGTCTTTAGATACTGATCTTTTGAAATGTTCTTTTAAATGTCTTTAGATACTGGTCTTTAGAAATGTTCTTAGAAATGTCTGAGAAAATGAACTGATGGCTAGCATTTCTCAAGAGATAGCATGTCACAAGAAATCACATGCCTCGGGCCACGGGACTGTCCAGAAATGTGTCACCAGACCTGTATTGAAACTAGCCAATGAACGATGTTATGTTGAAATGTTAACTAATGAAATAAAGAGCCAGCGCCTTGACACAGGGTATAAATAAGTTCAAGAACCGTTGGAAGGCAGAGAGAGGGATGCCAGACAAAAATATGCCTCGTGTGTTTTGATTTCTCTCTCTCTCCTGCGCAGAATGAGAGTTAACTCAAGGTGTGCCTAAGACAGGGTCTTAGGGGTTAAGGACGGACAATTGGAGACCATTTTCTCTTCAATCTGGAGGCACTGCTGAGATGAACAGTCACCCCTCGTCCTGGTGAGTATATTTCTTGTCTGGACGAGGGCAATGACAGCGTTTATCTCGAACTAAAGTTAGTTGTCCATGTCCTATTAGTGAATCAGGATAACAAAATTAAAAGAAAACGTTAGCCACGGGCCGTTTATTTAAAGATGGAGTGGGTCAGCCGACCACACTCAATAGAAGGACATTATATGTCCAATTGATCACACCTTGCCGTTAACCCTCATAAAATGTATGAGATTATAAAGAATATTACAGTATGGGGGGCGTGGCCTGAACGCCGATGCAGCCGGCAGCATAATGGAGGAGCTCCGGCCTGACCAGCGATTGTAAAGGGAGGACGCCACTGATTTGAGGTACCATGACCTCTAAAAAGAGAGCACAAGCTGCCCAGACCCCGAGGGGACCCACTAACCCTCAAAAACGCGGTGATATTGGCCAATATTTCGCGGACACACCGCCCGCAAACAAGCCGCCGCATGGTCCCAAAATGGCGCCGATTTCCCCAGCCTCACACACGCTGTCTCCGGCGGATAGCCCTGTACCGTCGGTGGACTCAGAGGGGTCTGTGAGGGACATCCTGCGCACCCTGCCGACTAGGGAAGACCTGGAAAACATGCTGCAAAAGCTGGAAGCATCTTTTACAACGCGGCTAGAGTCTGTGGGAGCGGATATAAAACACGTGGGATCCAGAGTGCAGGTCTTGGAGGAGGAAAGAGAGCTACTGGAGGATCGTTTATTGCACTTGGAAACAGGTATGCTGTCTCACAATACACACCTCCAACGCTTACACCGTACCCTTGACGATCAAGACAATAGGGGGCGCCGCAACAACCTGCGTATTAGAGGAATACCTGAACCCCACGACGCACGAGAAATTCTATCTGACACCCTGCGACCAATTTTTAATGCACTACTGAGACGCTCTCCAGAGGCCCCAATACATTTTGACAGGGCGCACAGGTCCTTGAAACCCCGGGGGGCACCCACGGCGGCTCCCAGAGATGTCATCTGTAGATTCCATTATTATCGCCAGAAAGAAGACGTATTGCAAGCGGCACGTAATCGAGAGGTGCTAGACACGGATGGAAACATATTACAAGTCTATCCAGATCTCTCCTGGACCACGCTCCAAGCTAGACGGATCTTAAAACCAATAACAGATGTCCTGAGGGAACGACAAGTTAAATACAGATGGGGATACCCTTTTACTCTACAGACGACACTGGAGGGCACTCACTTTGTGATATCGGGAGCAGGGGACCTACCACCCTTATTGTCCGCGCTAGGCCTGGAAGGGGTGTCTATTCCGGAGTGGTATGGAGGCATGAGCCTAGATCTGGCACCCCCGCTCCCCCAACCACAGCGTCCGAGATGGCAAACACCCCAGAAGAGGAACCGTGGACCGCTTAGATCTCACCCGTCTACCCCTTCACAAAAAGACCCGGACTGATTGTCGATAACTACTACAGACGTCCTCCCGACTCTAGATACGTAACCCGCCATTGCCTCGTCACGGATGCCATGTTGGATTTTATTGGGCCAACCCTAGCAAACTAAGCAAAATATGCAATCCGTGGAACCTGCCATTAACTACTCCTAGTCAAGAACGTGGCTTAGACGGGCAGTCATTTTTCAATTTACAGCATTCAGGGCGATGATTCTCCCTTACTTGTTCCAGATCTTGAATAGGGTCACAGGCCCTGCGACACCTCTATTGCTGCAAACACCCCCCCTGGTTTTTTGACCGCTTTTCTGACATACCCCCAGTTGCGGTGGAAGTTCCTTTTTCTTGTTTCTAAACTTTTTAGACAAGACAATGTTTTTAAAACCTGGGCGATACTTTTTTAGATCGCTGGTTTTACACCGTCACCCGGTACGACTCTGTTTCTCTCTGTTCATATGTAGGTTTCTATGTTTAAGATGCAATGTTCACCTAAACTGTCTCACGATGAATCTAATAATTAGCAATGTTCTCACGCAAACCCCTCAACACACGGTTCTCGACTACCTATATAATCTTATATCTACGTCTGATACAGATAGGCTGTTTTTTATGCACATGACTTATATAAATGGTTAAAGTAAAGTTTATGTCATGGAATGTACGGGGATTGAACATCCCGCAAAAACGACGTATGGCGCTGATTGATTTCCAGAGACAGAAAGGGGAAGTATTATTCCTCCAGGAGACACACTTCAGGGATGACGCGGCACCCTCGCTGACATCTCGCCACTACCCCAAGGTTTTTATAGTAACTACACAGAGTCTAAAGCTAGAGGAGTGGCTATCCTTGTTGCCCGCCATGTCCCATTCACCTGCACACACCAGCTTAAGGATCCTCACGGTCGCTATTTGTTTATTAAGGGTACCCTAGGGGATCGACGTATCACTATGGCTAATCTATACCTCCCGAACAAGGGGCAATGTGGAGCATTACGATCAATCTTGACGAAACTTGATGGCTTTACAGAGGGCATTTTAATCTGTGGAGGAGATTTCAACGTCCCCCTCGACTCTTCTAGGGAGGGAATTTCCAATTCCCCACCGGTCGACCCCTCATTACGCCGCAGATTTTTACAAATTCTCCATCAATACCAATTGGTGGATGGGTGGAAGACACTACACCCGTCCGCCAAAGATTATACATTTTACTCTCCGGTAGCAAAATCGTATTCCCGACTTGACACATTCCTCATACCCCATCATCATCTACAATGTTTAAAAGCAGCGACGATAGCTCCCATTACCTGGTCTGACCATGCCCCGGTCTCAATTAGGATTGAATTCGACTCCATCCCCTCCACGCAATGCTCTTGGCGCCTCAATGAATCGTTATTAAGTGATGCCCTAATACGCCAGGAGATACAAGACGCTGTCACCCAATATTTCGTAGAAAATGACACGCCAGAGATAACACCACCATTGCTATGGGAGGCACATAAATGCGTCCTCAGAGGCAAACTCATTCAAATAGGAGCGCAGCGTAAGAGGGAGAGGAGGGCGGAGGTGGGAGACCTGGTGCAAAACATCCACATTTTGGAAACATCACATAAACAGACACATTCCTTAGACGTTTTTAAAGAACTAACGGAACAGCGAGCGAAACTGACTTCTCTCCTCTCACAACAATCTCTGCGTTCATTACAACTGACTAAACGACTCTATTACTCACAAGGTAATAAATGCGGGAGACTATTGGCCAACGCTTTGAAACAGAGACGCCAGACCACATACATACCAAGAATACAAGGGGAGGAAGGTAAAATACACCATCTCACTAGCGATATCACAGCCACATTCCATAAATATTTTTCTTCCCTCTACTGCTTGAGAGATTCACCTCCTAGTAAAGTAGACATACGCGCTTACTTAAAGGAGTCACTCCATTCATCATTGCCACCAGAAGTGGCTGAAACCCTTGAGGCACCTTTCACACCAAAAGAACTTGTTGAGGCAATACGGTCCACTGCCACTGGTAAAAGCCCAGGACCAGATGGTTTTACCATAGCCTATTACAAAACGTTTCTTCCCTATCTGAGTCCCCATCTCCTTAAAATGATTAATTCCCTTGATGACGATATCAGTCTTGACCCGTCAACATTGAGAGCTCATATAGCGCTCATCCCTAAGCCCGACAAAGACCATACCCAAGTCACGAACTACAGGCCGATCTCTTTATTGAATGCAGACGTGAAACTTATGGCTAAAATGATGGCAACACGTCTTAATCCTTTGATTAATAATTTGGTACACCCAGATCAGACGGGGTTTATCCCCTCCAGAGAGGCAAGGGACAACACACAAAGGGCCATAGCCTTGGTACATATGGCACATAATACTAAGACTCCTACACTCTTTCTCTCCATTGATGCAGAAAAAGCCTTCGACCGAGTAGATTGGTCGTTCCTGATGGAAACAATGTCTATGTTAGGCTTTGGACCACGGTGGCGGATGTGGATAAGATCCCTCTATAGTAACCCGAGGCTTCCCTGAGAGTAAATGGAACATACTCTCAGGACTTACACATCCATAACGGTACACGACAGGGCTGCCCGTTGTCACCCCTACTATTTGTGTTAACCTTGGAACCGCTGCTCCAACGAATTAGAGACCACCCTCAAATTACGGGCTTTCCTTTGGCATTTCACCACTATAAAGTGGCGGCGTTTGCCGATGACATTCTTCTTACCCTCACGAACCCGGTAAAATCACTAAGACACCTTATGGGGGAACTTGACACATACGGTAGACTCTCCAATTTTCAGATCAATCGAGCTAAATGTGAGGTGATGGGAGTGGGGGTGCGGGGAGGGGTGCGGGAGGAGGTATCGAGGAGATTCCCCTTTAAATGGAGAGCTGACTCGCTTCGATACCTGGGGGTTGTACTCCCAAAAGATTTAACTACATTGTATAAAGCCAACTACGAACCGCTATTACGGAAAGTGGAACATGATCTAAAACGGTGGCGCATCCCTAATGTCTCCTGGTTGGGAAGGATTAATATAGTAAAAATGAATATCCTCCCGCGGTTCTTGTATATATTCCAGTCAGTACCGATTGGGGTTCCACCAACATTCCATCGTCAGCTCAAATCCGCTTTTCTTAAATACATTTGGAACGACATACACCCCCGCATACCTTATGCTGTTATGACTCGACATCGCAATAGAGGGGGTCTAGGATTGCCAGACCTGGAACTATACCATACAGCAGCTCTTTTTTTGAAATTAGCCGACTGGTCTAAGTCGCCACCCCATAAATTATGGGTGCACTTGGAACAGAAAACCCTAAAAGTTCCCATAACCACCCTGCCATGGCAGTCGGTTCCCCTAAAATCCCTTCTACACTCCTACCACCCGTTAGTAACACCTACCCTTCTTAAATGGCGGAAATTGAGGAGGACGCTGGCCTTATCGCCCCATCCCTCTCCGTTCCTGCCAGTTACACACAATCCGCTTTTTCCAGAGGGAATGCACCACGGTTTTCTCCCACAGACAGTCGAGGGACCGTATCTACCACTGACTGACTGTATTGGTGACTCCGGATTATTGCATATAGACGTGTTATTGAAAGGAGATAGACATACATCTCTAGACTGCTTTCGGTATAACCAGATAAAACACTTTTTGCTGTCCATAGGAGAGTTGAGTGGACTGCGGAGAGACGAAACTCCGTTTGAGACTCTCTGTGTTATAGACCCACCTCTGCCACACACACTATCAACGATATATGGCACATTATTAGACGCTTCTTCCCCAACGTTGCCGGCCTATGCCACGAAATGGAATACTGAGCTTACAGAACCCATATCGGAGGATGACTGGGGAAAAATTTTTCAGACTGCGGCACATGCCTCTAGAAGTTTGCATATACAGCAGTCCCATTATAAATTTCTCTCCAGGTGGTATTTAACACCGACTAGGCTACATAGAATATTCCCAACTGCCACTGACCGATGTTGGAGATGCAACCGGTCGCCAGGTACCCTCTTGCATATATGGTGGACCTGCCCGCTTATTACAAATTATTGGGACGCCATCTTTCAAATAATAAACGAAATAACTGATCTGGCACTCATACCATCCCCCCAAGTGGCACTTTTCCACCTGGTACCCCTATCCTCACTTACCTATAGAAAATCGTTAGCAATCCAACTATTTAATGTGGCTAAAGCCCAAATCCCTAAAAAATGGCGCTCAACGGAACCGCCCTCTATTACAGAATGGATACGGGCAGTGGAGGGGGTGCGGGAGATGGAGGAACAGTGTCTATCTCTAGAAAACAAATATGATAAATACTTCGCTTTATGGTATTGGTGGTTAGATTTCTTAGCCAAAAGGGGGTCAAAACCCACAGACATTCCGCAACAGACCCAGTGAGATGGTGTTGTAGCCATGATATTTAAAAGCCGTCAATCCTTTAGTATTATGTTGGAAAAACTAAGACGTAAGATTCCCATTGAATCGTGTGTTTCACTGCTTCGACTTATAGGCCTTAGAAGCGTAACTGTTAATACAGTGAGATGGGTGTTTATTGCATCGTTTTATTCCATTGTTATACCCTTGTTTACCCTTTAGAGTCTAAATTTCGTACACACCCTAACGACCCTAGCTTAATATAGGATAATAACGAGTGACGAAACATGGTCGTGTTCAATGTTTATTGTATATGTATGCACCGTCATATGTTGAGAACTGCAAGGTCTTGTATAATTTTGGTGTACAGTGAATTCCAATGTATGGAAAATAATTGCACCGTCCTATGTTGATAATTACACGGTTATGTATAATTTTGGTGTACAGTGAAAACCAATGTATGGAAAATAATCTTCTGTAAACAAAATAAAAAATATATATAAAAAAAAAAAAAAAGAATATTACGTATAGAATATTTACAGATAAGCAATAAATTACAGTATAAGAATATTAGAGTGTTAAAGATTCACTGCTGAACGATCTGTAGGTAAGACAGACGTCCCTCAGTTGTGAAATAAGAGTTATAAGTTAAAATAACGAACAATCCGCAAGTGAGGCGGAAAAGTCGTTATGTGTATGTATATATATATATATGTATATATTGTTAAGTATATATTATTAGAGTGATAAGTTAATTGGGTGGCAGGAAAATCTGTAAAGTATGCAGACTTTTGCCCCTTTGTATACTGATGGTACTGTGTATATATATATGTATATATATAAGAGCTGACTGGTTGGACATTGTTTGCTGTGAGGTGTATGTTGTATTAAGCAGAGGTGTTTGTTGGCCATTTGTGTGTTAGTTGCTGACTGATGGGGTGGATGATGTTGGTCATGTATGCAGTTACTAACCGGAGATACATATATTGTGAAGCTAGTTTTTATATACTATTGGATTGTGGTTTATAAGTTTGTTTATGATATGAAGGAATTATATAACTACAAAATAAAAGTAAAAGATTAGAAGTTTGATTCTCGAGATTAGGGGAGGATTCACTAAATAAGTTTTTATTACTTATCCTTAAATTAGCTCATTTTTTGTTGATCCATGTAGCATAGAGATATATATATAGTAAGAATTTAAATTGTTTTTCTTTTCGAGCACTGTGAAGAGCCTCTCTTTTT
>RXON01002377.1:0-49420 GCA_009667805.1 Leptobrachium leishanense
TGTCAATGGCAAGCCGTCGAAGAAGGCAACCAGGAGATGTATAAGTAAGCAATTGAGTGATTACTGAGATGAAACAAATATAAGTCCAGAACAAAATACTATAACTCAAAAGGTATCCTTGGTTTGGTGGAAAGTCCAGAACGGGGAATTACGAGTAAGGGTCCAGAAGGGTTCAGAAGTGAGACAACATAAAGTCCAGAACGAAGGGTTGTAGAAGAGGGTAACGTGGGCTGTGGCCTTTTGAGACAAGCCTGGGTTGAGAAGCTGGAGCTGGTGCTATGGTCGTGGAAGCAAGCTTGGATACAGGATCTGGAACGGGTACCGTGGTCGTGGAAGCAAGCCTGGATATGGATCTTGTACCGTGGACGTGGGAGCAGCCTGGATATAGGATCTGGAGCTGGTACCGTGGACGTGGAAGCAAGCCTGGAGATGGATCTGGTGCTGGTACCGTAGAAGCAAGCTTGGAGATAGGAGTTGGAGCTGGTGACGTGGAAGCAAGCCGGGATGCAGGGTCTGGAGCTGGTACCGTGGAGGCAAGACTGGATGCAGGATCTGGAGCTCAGGATTCACTTGGAACAGGAACGAAGAGGGTACACTGGATAACTGAAGCGGTGAACCACCGTATAACCTGGTTAATGAACTGAGAAAGGCGGCAGGTTTAAATAGGGTTCAGAGGATCATAAGAACACCGTTCACCTGGGACTCGTAGGTGGAGCTGGATACCTGAGTACTTGATAGGTTAATTGGGGCATACCAGGATCTCCAGTAAAGGTGTCATGCAGTACCATTAAGTGACCAGCAGAGTACCAAGGTCTTCGTGCCTTAAGGGGGTAGGCGATCTCGTGTGCGCACTTCGTTCCTCATCATTTGGATCCTGTCAGTGACGTGGGGTGGATCCTGGGCTCTCTCCTCCAGCTCGCGAACAGGAAGTGTGGGATGACTCGCCACGAGGGACCTCAGGTAAGTATGGTGCAAGTCAGTCCCAGCATGGCGGTCATGGTCGGGTGCGGGCGGCGGTGCGGAGCATTTTATTTATTTATTTATTTATAAAGGATTTTACCAGGAAGGATACATTGAGATTTCTCTCGCTTTCAAGTATGTTCTGGGTTCAAGAACATGTTTACAGAAATACAAAAGTAGTAAAATGCAAGAAATTAACACAAAACAAATATACAGATTAACAGAAAATAAATATGTAGGAAATATAGTCACTATGTTACATGTTTACAGGTGCATTCCATATTGAGGTATGTTAATATGGAGCTCTTAAGTGACTTTAGACTGGGGAAGATTTGATGGCGTCTGGGAGGTTATTCCATTATTGTGGTGCTCTGTAGGAAAATAAGGATCGAGCCACTTGCTTTTTGTATTGTGGTATTGCAAGTAAGGTGCTGGTCCTGGATCGGAGGTTATAGGATGAGGGAACTGCTGAGGGAAGCAGCCTATTCAGGTAGGGTGGTAGCTTCCCAGAAAAGCTCTTAAACACTAGGTTGGAAAGGTGAAGGGTGCGTCTAGATTCCAGCGACAGCCAGTTTAGTTCTTTTAACATGTCACAATGGTGGGTCATGTAGTTACATTGTAGCACAAAGCGACAGAATGAGTTGTACAATGTAGTAAGTCTCTGGAGGTGTGTTTGTGGGGCGGCTGCATACACTACATCTCCATATTCAATAGCCGGCATAAGCATTTGTTGTACAATCTGCTTTGTTACCGCGGGGCTCAGGCAGGATTTGTTTCTGTACAGGGCACCTAGTTTGAGGTAAAGTTTAGATGAGAGTTTTTCGATGTGGGGGCCAAAGGATAGATTTGGGTCTAACCACATACATAGATATTTGAGAGAAGTGACTGTGGTCAGCGTGCCATTTGATCTTGTCTTGACACATAGATGGGGTGTTTGCAATTTGTGTAGTTTAGGTTTTGTTCCAAAGAGCATTGTAACAGTTTTGTCAGCATTTAGAAAAAGTTTGTTATCTTTGATCCACTTTTCTACCTCTGTGAATTGTTCTTGCAGCACGGCCTCCAGCTGCGGGAGATTTGGTTTGCTGGTATAGATTACAGTGTCGTCTGCGTACATTTGTACAGTTGAAGCTTTGCAGACATTGGGCAGATCATTTATGAATATTGTGAATAGCAGGGGGCCGAGTATCGAGCCTTGGGGTACACCGCACGTGACTGGGAGGGGGAGGGAAGTGCTGTCAGAAATGGACACATATTGCGACCGATCAGACACATATGATTGAAACCAGGTTAGCGTACGATCACCAATACCAGAGTCTTTAAGTTTTTGTAATAAGATGCCATGGTCTACTGTGTCAAAGGCCTTGGCAAAATCAAAGAAGATGCTCCAGTTAGGTTTCCTTGTTCCATGCCCGCTTGGATATCATTGGAAACTTTTAAAAGATCAGTTGTGGTTGAATGATTTGGACGGAAGCCGGATTGATCTGGGGTTAATTAGTTCCAATACTGATAGTAATCTCGTAATTGAGTGTAAACACATTTTTCCAGGATTTTTGACATTACAGGAAGCAATGATATTGAACGGTAGTTGGATACCAAAGTATTGTCTCCACTTCTATGGATAGGTACCACTCTCGCAGTCTTCCAGAGTTAGGGTATATATCCAGTCGCCATTGATTCATTGATTAAGGTTGCAACAGGTTTTGCAATTGCCGGGGCGCTGATTTTCAGCAGCATTGCTGGGATTTGGTCAGGTCCTGACTGGTGTTTCATTTTTTGGTTACAGAGAAGTTTAGTAATGGCACTGACAGGCACCGGTCTAAAACTGAATTTCTCTTTTGATACAGGGTTTATGCACAGTTGGAAGGATCTGACTTGTGTGCCGCCTTTCTGAATGTGTTTCAATTGCTAGCTTAGCAATCAGGGGGTTGGTGCATCCAACAAAATAGTTATTAAAGGCATTTGCTACATCTAGGGGGTGTTGCAGGGTTTGGTTGTTTACTTTGACAGCAGCTGGTTGGGAATGGACAGGGGGCGATTGTATGTTATTTATGATTTTCCAAACATTTCTCGGGTTTGATATGTTATTGTTTAGATTTTCATTGAAGTATTGGGCTTTGGCCATTTTTGTTTGCTTTGTGCATGCATTCCACCATTTTCGGTATTCACAGTGATCGTTCATGGATCCAGTACTCTTGAAATTTGACCAGAGTGAATCTCTAAGCTGGTACATGTGTGTGAGGTCAGCTGTAACCCAGGGGAGATGTGCCCCTTTGACTCGCACTTTACGCAGCGGAGCATGGGCATTCCAGACTTGTAGGAGCTCTGACTGAAAGTATTCAATTGCACAGTCCAGGACCCCTCACCAAGGCGCGACCCCCGGGTGCGCCCGATCGATGGCTTGGAAGGGTAACGGAGATGAAAGGCACGATCCTTTGCAGGAGCATGGATGTTGGCACTTGGTTCCCAAGATCGTTCTTCAGGACCGTATCTCTTCCAGTGTACCAGATACTCCAATCTGCCATAGCGAAGGCGAGAGTCCAGAATCCGGGAGACCTCATACTCTTCTTCACCAGATAAGGACACAGGAGCAGGTGGTTCAGTATTCCGACCAGGATAAGGATTCTCATGCCAGGGTTTCAAGAGAAACACATGGAAGACCGGATGAATTCTGTAGGAAGGAGGAAGAGTTAAACGGGTGGTCAAGGAGTTGATCATTTTAAGGACCGGGAACGGGCCTATGTAGCGAGGACCCAGTTTCTTCGAAGGACAATCCAAATAAAGATGAGCCGTGGACAGTAACACCTTATCCTCCGGTGCATGCGCAGGAGCCTCTCTTCTACCACGATCAGCATACTTCTTTTGGTTCTGTTGAGCTAGTCGCAACTGGTGGCGTAGCGTTCGTAGTTGACTGCGTAGGGTTCTCAGACGGGTTGACACCTCCGGAACTGGAGTGTTGAGAGGCATCTCTGGAAGAGTGCTAGGATGATAACCATAGTTGGCAAATAAAGGTGAAAAGCGAGTTGATGAGTGTACCTGATTATTGTACGCAAATTCTGCAGTCAGTAGGACGTCCAGCCAGTCATCTTGGAGGTCCGTGGTGAAACAACGAAGGTACTGTTCCAGTGTCTGATTTGTCCGCTCAGTCTGGCCGTTGCTATGTGGATGGAAAGCTGAAGAAAGACACCTTGTAATCCGTAGGCTAAGGCACATTTGGGACCAGAAGCAAGATGTAAACTGAGACCCTCTATCTGAAACAATGGAACGAGGGGTACCATGGAGTCGGAATATCTCCTTGATGAACAAGGTGGCTGTTTTGGCTGCAGTGGGTAGGCCTACTGCTGGTATAAAGTAGGCCATCTTGGTACATCGGTCCACCACCACCAGGATAGTGGTGTAGCGATGCGAAGGGGGAACATCTACTATAAAGTCCATCGAAATGTCCCTCCACGGGTGTAGTGGAGGGGCCAAGGGTTGAAGAAGACCAGCAGGATGGGTGCGAGGTTGTTTGTTGCGCCGCACAGACAGGGCAGGAGAGTACCTCTCTCTGAATAGACCTGATAATAATATAAAGAAAAGAAACCCTGAAGCCTCGGAGGGAGTTATTGCTGTGAGTAGAGGCGTCTCTTCGCTTTCAGAGCATATGGCACTTTAACCTCCCTGGCGTTACGCAGCGGACGTATTTTATATTTTCTATGTGAGAATCGTTACAATTTTTTTATCCCACTAGTGGTATCTGAGTGTGTCTCGGGGTTAAATTTCATTGCTGAAAGCAGTAACCGCGAGCCATACTCAGGCTGGATACATACCTCCGGCCGATTGCAGCTTCCCGCTTCCTGGTTCCCCTCTTGCAAGAAAGGAACATGGAAGCCGCGGTCGGACGGAGGAGAATTTGATCGCATAGGTCAGTGAGGGAGCGCAGGGAAAGGTATTTATCCAGCCCGAGCGTGGCTTGGGGTTACCGCTTTCAGCAATGAAATTTAACCCCGTACCACACTCGGGAAAACCGCCAGGAGGTTAATGGACATATGATCAGGGATGAGTCCATGTATGGGGGCGGCATAAGATTCTTCATTTAAAACCGAGTGGGGGCCACAAATAACACTAATACAAGCCAATGGCGACACAACCTTCCATTGAACCGTGAACATTCTGGGACTACCCCAGCATCCTGGGAATGTGACCCTGAACATTGCAGCCTCTGTGGCCCAGACTGACATATTAACTAATGCCAATGGTGGACTACAAGAGCATCGCAGGAGCCAAAATACAAGACTGGACACATCTCCCCTAATCCCTAACAAAGGAAACAAAGACACGTCACATGTGACCTTTAGGCTGGGGTCAGACGAGCGCACTGATCACGTCCGTGTTGCCGAACATTTGTACGTCCGTTATCGCATATAATTGTGACCAATGGAGCCCCACACACGAAGTACGTTCGCACCGAACTGCAGACGCATAACGGACGCAGCAAACGGACGCAGGTTAGGCAAGAACGTAAATCCGCTAGACGGACGCGCAGAGTGCGCTGCGTCCGCAGCGTCCACATAGCTTTGTGTGTGAGTGATGAACGTGGTCAGACAGGCTGCATTTATATGTCCAGCATTTATACGTCCAGCATTTTTTGACAGACAAAATGGTTTTCATATTCATTTATTTTCCATCTACATCCGTTAAAAAATACATCAGTCACAAAAACGGACTGTGTGGCCACTACCTTGTCGTCAGTCAGAAAGTACGTCCGTTGTGCACCGACGCACAGTCCGCACAGAATGTGTACCCTAGCCTTAATGATCACACACTATCATTACGGGCTGTGACTGACTGATATGCCCAGTAAGGACATGGCAGGGAAGCAGCGCTGCAGCAGGTGATAATTCAGCGTATCTTGATTTAAAGAATCTATAAATGTTGTCACTCACCTAGACCTCTTCACACCGGGATCCGAGGCGGACAGGACCTGTTTTCACACCCTTAGCGTGTCTGCTCCTTGAACGTCCGCTTTCTCAGTGTCTGTCAGGGCAAAGAGACAACAGTGAGTGCCGCCGCGTCTGATGTTTGGCAGCTCTTCTCTCTCAGATTGTCCCAGTTGTCCCTACCGCGCCGCACAAAGGCCTGAACCGGGGCTGCATCCTGATTGCCATAACGGCACCTTTCCTGTGATGTCCTTTTTCTTCCGGCCTTCCCTTGCTACAACTCGCTCTCACCCAACACGTGTCGAACTCTGCATTGGCTGCTCCGAATAAAAGGCTTTGCCTCCAAACAGCCAATGATCAAACATTGTGGTCTTTACCTCCCAGAGAAAACACCTACTTGTTGCTGCTCCTCAGATCCTGCAATTCTTTGTATTCCCAACCTGCCTTACCAAGAACCCTCCTGCTCACCAAGACGCTGCTACCTTCCAGTATCTTCATATCTCCTTTATTCTGCCAGATTATTACCGTTACCGGACCTTGCTTTGAACGTTGCCTACAAGAACCTCTTTGCTTGATCTTTGACGCTGCCTACAAGACTTATTTTGTTTAGAAACTGCCTCCACCATCCTCTGTGTAAACAATACTGCACATTGGTCTCACAAACCTGCTTAGCCGGTTCCCAGCCAGTACCGGTACTCGACACAAACTGAGGCATTCAGCCGGGAGCAGGTAGTGGTTGCTTGCCGATCAATAAAGAACCGTGTTATCACACTTGGGTATAAATGGTTATTTTGACCTCTATGTTCCCAATAAGCGTTTCTTCCTAACAACGCTTAAACAATCATAAACACATTGGTCGATTTTACAAGCAGATCCGATATAGAAACATAGAAACATAGAAAAATGTCGGCAGATAAGAACCTTTCGGCCCATCTAGTCGCCCAATTACATGGATACTTTACCTGGATTTATCTTTTGTTTAGGATAGCCTTATGCCTATCCCATGCTTGCTTAAATTCAATTACTGTTTTGGCCTCTACCACTTCTACTGGAAGACTGTTCCATGTATCCACCATCCTCTCAGTAAAATAATGCTTCCTGATGTTACTTTTAAACCCTTGCCCCTCTAATCTAAGACTATGTCCTCTTGTTTTGCTACTTTGTTTCCTTTTAAATATACTCCCTTCCTCTACCTTGTGGATTCCCTTTACGTATTTAAAGGTTTCTATCATATCTCCTCTGTCTCGTCTTTTTTCCAAGCTGTACATGTTAAGATCATTAAGCCTTTCCTGGTAACTTTTCTCCTTCAAGCCGTACACCATTTTAGTAGCCCTTCTCTGAACTCTCTCTAAGATGTCTATATCCTTCTGGAGATACGGTCTCCAGTACTGCACACAGTACTCCAAGTGAGGTCTCACCAGTGCTCTGTACAGTGGCATGAGCACTTCCCTTTTCCTACTGCTAATACAGGCTCTCCCTACACAACAAGCATTCTGCCAGCATTTACAAGCATTCTGCCAGCATTTCCTGCTGCTCTATTACATTGACTACTTACCCTTAGATCCTCTGAAATAATAACCCTAAATCCCAACCCTCAGATGTATCAAATATTCTATATTCAGCCCTTGGGTTTTTACGCCCCAGGTGCATTATCTTACACTTATCCACATTAAAACTCAATTGCCACAGCTCCCACCATTTTTTTAGTTTACCTAAATCATTTGTCGTTTGGCTGATCCCTCCAGGAAATCAACCCGTTGCAAAATCTTTGTGTCATCAGCAAAAAGACATACTTTTCCATTAATACCTTCTGCAATATCACTAAAAATATTAAAGAGAATGGGTCCAAGTACTGACCCCTGAGGTACCCCACTGGTAACAAGACCTTGTGCCGAATAAACTCCATTTACCACAACCCTCTGTTGCCTGTCACTCAGCCACTGCCTAATCCATTCAACAATATTGGAATCCAAGCTCAAAGATTGCAATTTATTGATAAGCCTTCTATGCGGAACAGTATCAAAAGCCTTACTGAAATCTAAATAAGCGATGTCTACTGCACCACCTGTGTCTATTATTTTTGTTACCCAATCAAAAAAATCAATAAGATTAGTTTGGCATGATCTCCCTGAGGTAAACCCATGTTGTTTCTGATCCTGTAATCTATGTGTTTTTAGATGTTCAACAATCCTTTCCTTTAACATGGTTTCCATTAATTTCCCCACTACTGACATAAGACTAACTGGCCTATAGTTCCCCGATTCCTCCCTACTACCCTTCTTGTAAATGGGCACAACATTTGCTAATTTCCAGTCTTCTGGGACGACGCCCGTTAGCAAGGATTGGTTAAATAAATCTGTTAACGGTTTTGCTATTACATCACTGAGCTCTTTAATAATTTAGGGTGGATCCCATCAGGCCCCATTGACTTATTTGTCTTTACTTTAGACAACTTCTGTAGAACCTCCTCCTCTGTAAACTCATATGTATGTTCTCGTTAGTGTTTCCTCCTAACTGAGGTCCCTTTCCTTCCTTTTCTTCTGCAGAGACTGAACAAAAATATTCATTGAGGCAGTCAGCGAGACTTTTATCCTCTTTCTACATACCTTCCTTCCTTGTTTTTAATCTAATCCTTGTTTTACTTTTCTTTTCTCGTTTATGTATCTAAAAAAATGTTTTGTCCCCCTTTTTTTACTGACTGAGCTATTTTCTCTTCTGCGTGTGCTTTGGAAGCTCTTATAAATTGCTTTACCTCTTTCTGCCTAATCTTATAGGTTTGCCTATCTTCTTCACTCTGAGTTTTATTTATAAATTATTGAATGCTGTCTTTTTGTTCTTCACTATTTTGGCCACTTCTGCAGAGTACCACAGTGTGGTTTTCTTCCTTTTTTGTTTTTGCTAACAAAGCGAATGCAATTGCCTGTGGCCTTCAATATGCTTCCTTTAAATAATCCTATTTCTCCTGGACTCCTATTTAAACTCCTCCAGTCTGATAATGACTCCTTCACACAAAATCTCATTTTAGAAAAATCTGTTTTTTTAAAGTCTAAAAACTTTCGTTTTCTTGTGTGGTGCGGCTCCATCCCTGTTCTTATATTAAATCAAACTGACTGGACAAAGGGGGCGTGGCCGGCAGCTGGAGGGAGCAGACGTGCCTGGATGGAGCTCCTCGATCAGGTGCCTTGTTAGGGGCTGCTTGGTTGTTTTTTCTCCGTCTTTCCCCTTTTGTTGAGTCCCCCTAGGGCGGCCATCGGTGCACACTGTCTGGAGCCCGCTTAGTTCCCCCCCCAGACCAGAGACTAGAGAGTCGGCCGCTGTTCCCGGCGAGCATAATTTACTGGCGGCCATTTGCGGCCTACCTCGAGGTGTGGAGCATGATCCAGCGACCTTGCGGATTTCTAGGAGCCTGTCATCCCTGTCTGAGACCCCGATGCGATTGAGATGTTGGAGGGCCCCCACCGCTCAACCGCTCGAGGGTTAGCTGCTGCGGAGGGCGTTGCGGGGGTCGGGAGTCGCCCTTCCCCTCCCCACTGTGACTGCTGATGCCATGGTGACAGCCCTGGATTCCTGTTTGGCGCTGATTCTGGGTGATGACGACCAGGTGCTCACGAGAAGTGATTGGCGCCGCATGATGGCGGTGCTTCGGGCAGGCCGGGAGGCTGTGGAGCCATGGGCATGTGACTGCTGACATCCTGGACCCGCTACAGATCAGAGACCCCAGCCGCCGAAGAGGAGCACCTTCCTGCAGCTATCGCCCTGGAGGGTGCCGCAGAAGATCCACCACGAGAAACATGGGGCACCCCGGCGAATGGATGGGAAAGATGCGCTGGCCAAGGAAGACTGCGGAGCAGCTGAGGAGTTTGCTGGGTCGGCAGAGCTGGATCCCCCCCCGCCGACGTCGTCACGAGCTTGGTCCCCTGATAGGTGGCGGCTTAGGATCTACACTCGAGCAGCTATTGTTGGGAGTTCCACCACGTGTCGAGGCATGATGACCAGCCGCATGCAATTTTCTTGCACCGGGCCTGGCCTGCGCTGCATTGCCCTGCCTGCCAACACCTGCTGCCCTTCCTTGACACTGGCTGATGGGACCCGTCCCTTTTCAGTTGATTGCTATCTTCAAGAGAGACTTTTTCTTTTGGGACCTTCCCGATGTCTTTTTTTGCCTTTGATTACCAGCTGGAGTCATTCTCTTGAATAAAGGACTTTTTATTCCCCCTCCTTTTCTTCCTTTTTTTTTTCTCCTCCCTCCATAAGCTGAGATTTAATACTTCTGCGGATTCCCGCTTTATCTGCTGTTGCTGTCCCTTACAGTGACTTTATTTCACTTTTCTATGTGTTACAGCTGTTGACTTGCTATGGGACTTCGTTAATTTGTTTTGCGCTTTTTCTTTTTATTCCCAACTAATACTGTCATTCCCCGGCTGGGGATGCGTTTGAGACTTTGCCGAGAGGATTTATGTTTCACACCGATGTCGCCTTGCTCCTTTATGGGCCTCTGCCATGCCAGCAGATGGTGTTTCTTTCTTTCCCAACCCCCTTTTTTTTTTTTTTGGGCACATGTCGGGATGTCCGGAGGCGTGCCACTATGGCAACCTACCATGGCTCTGGTTGCCATACTTGGCCCTCGGGAAAACCCAGCGTCTGGTGATGTCTATGCGTTCCAGACTTCAGGCTGTGATTGACTGCAAAGGATTTGCAACCAGTATAAGAAGGGAAAGTTTTGATTTATGATTTTATTCTGTCCCATTACCCTTGGTCCCTTAACAAGTGGGGCACATCTGCAAACTGCTGTAAGTCCTACACCGTTCACCTGAGTTGGATGTACATGCCTTCAAATTAAAGCTGACAGTCTGCAGTTAAAGCACATTGTGTTTGTTTCATTCCAACTCCATTGTGGTGGGCTATAGAGCCAAAGATGTGAGAATTGTGTCAATGTCCCAATATTTCTGCACCTGACTGTATTTGTTGGAATGCCCTTGTGGGGTACAGTATGTGGGGAGAACGGTCCGCATATTGAAAATAAGAATACTTGAGCATCTGGGAAATATTAGAAAAGAAAAAGCAGATCACAGTGTCCCAGGACAATGTAACAATTGTTCTCAATATACATTAAGGAATTTTAAATGGTTAGGGATTGATCTAGTAAAGAAAGATTGGAGAGGAGGGGATTTTGTGACGTGTTTAGCTAAAAAAGAGACAGAGTGGATACATAGAATGGGTACATGTCAGGTGGTTTAAACATTGTTATGGATATAAAAAATTGTCTCTAAGCAGTATAGCCTTTCTCTATGTTTCGATCCCCCTTTTTTAGAATCTTTTTAGAGTGACCTCCTTTTAGAGTTTTGTGGTTTAAATATTAATGTGAATGTAATGTAATGTTTTGGTTTTGTTTTCATACCTAATTTTTTTTTCTCCAAATGTTCTGGGAGGATTGATGCAGGACCCAGGTGGGTCCCTGCCCCTGGACATTTAGGGGTAGAATCATCTAGCTCCGATTTTTTTTCCTTTCGCTTTCGGGATGCTAAGCTACAAGAAGCTCCGTCACGTCACTTCCGCTTGAAACGTTTCCGGACATGCACAGTAGAAGGAACGCAAGAAATCGTAAGTACGGACGGATCCGCAGAGCTGCAGACCATCTATTGATTAGTCGCCCGAATTAAGATTTTGTTAATTGTTAAACTGTTTACTATTTCAGAGTCAGAGATGAGAGAGGTTGTATATGCGGTTTTCTCCCTGATGAAGTCTGTATAATACAAGGATGAAACGCGTTGGAGATTTGCTGTTTAATCGTGAGGTTTTCCAAATAAACCTTTTAAAACCGGCTTCCATGGTGGTCCTGTGACGGCGGGGTATACCAGAGGATATCGGCGAATTGGTAACATCAAAAGATACCTTTTATATGCCTGTTACTTCAAACGCTCAGTGAGTGAATTGGTACGAAGTTACAGATATCATATTATCGATATTGCATGGATAATATGGACTTTATGTTTTCCCAATACCAGTGTGTTTACAAATAAGTAGACACCAATTGTTTGTTTATAGTGGTTGCATTGCCGCCATTTATAGATGTAGCTCAAAAAGGTGCCGGGTAAGACCAACACATATAGTTCAGAGGATGGAAGACCCAAAAGTGCATAATCAAGAAGGTTCACCAGGAGTAACATCAAGCAATGTCCCACTATGCTGAAACTGGAGCCAAAACCAAATCTGAATTTGGAAAATGTCATATTGAACCACTGCAACAATAGCGCAGCACTAGCGGGAAGACTCCGAGGATGGAGGTCAGTCTACAAGGGTGAGGGACCCCCACTCTCCAAGCAGAAGACATAGACTTGGAGAGTCCTTGAGATCAATATCAAGATCCCCACTTAGGAGTTCAAATCCTTCCACATCTTCTGCTGCTACTGGACCTCTGTGCCAGGTGGCCGGAAGTCTCCTCCTTACAACAGCTTAACCTGCAGAACCTACTGACGACATCGTATCTCCATGTCAAATGGCTGGAAGACACAATGTCCAGATTGATGTGACAGACAGATATGGAGGGGGTTCAACATGATAGCCTTTGTTGGTGGCACATGAGTCTCTGAATAGCCTGGGGATCATTCAAGATGCTGAGTTCAAGGTCTGGTGGTCTTTGGTTGTATATATCAGGAGGTCTTCTGGGCCTCCCATTCCCATGCTGGAGAATGTCCACCAGCTCCGAGCCGCTGCTGAGCCTGTCGATAACCTCTCCCTCTGTCCGTACACTTTGCAGATCAGCTTTATACACGTGCGCTTTCTATGCACACCTCTGCTTTATGTATTACTCGCTTCACCTTCCTGGTTTTTAACCCCTTCCCGACCGCTGACGTACATAGTACATACTGTGGGGAAATCCCTTTAATGACCACGGACGTGCGATGTACATCACGGTCTCCTAACCTCCCTCCCTATATTCACCTCTCTGTCTGGGCTCCCCTGGCAGGGAGGAAGTCTGCCCCGCCTTTTCAGGGGGCCCGGCAGGTGCGATGACATCATCAATGCGCGTGATGATGTCATCACCAGGCGACCCCCTGTGCCTGAAGGTAAAAATAGGAAAGGGGCCCTCCCCCTCCCAAACCGCTCCACATACAAAAAAAAGAAAAGTACCTCTGGAAAGGGGAGAGTTTCCCCTTTTCAGTGGTATCTATCATTAACCCCTCTGTTGCCGGATCGCGATTCGGCGCCAAATTGTGATTTAAACCCAGAGGTGGCTGACATCATGGATGTCAGCCAAGCCTCTGGGTCACCCCCCACACACTGACATAGTCACCATTCAGTATGTGTGAGGACGTCAGTGGGCCAGTTAACCCCCTAGCTGCCAAGTAGAGATAGAGGGATCCTTTGGATCCCTTTATCTCCCGATCCGTGGCAGCTAAAGTGACACACACCTATCACAAGCCACAGACAGAACACACTATTATTCAATCTTTCCTTTGAGTCAGAGAAGCTGAAAGTTGTGATAAACAGAACCATCTTCCAGAAGAGCAGAGATAAGCAGCGCATGCATGAAACATCAACCAAACTCCACTTTCCAATGGAATCATCTGAACGGCTGTGATTCCCCATCGTACAATTCTGATGCATAATATCAAGTCCAGCCTCAATGACCATGTGATTTCTGATAGTCCATGACCCACCACTGTACATTTATTGCTCCTCTTCTGATTCAGCCCACATGTACCCCGATACTTCACATGCTCTATTCTCCCTCACCCAGTGTGTCACCCCTCTCCTCTTAGATTGTAAACTCTGGGGCAGGGTCCCCTCTCCTCTTAGATTGTAAGCTCTGGGGCAGGGTCCCCTCTCCTCTTAGATTGTAAGCTCTGGAGCAGGGTCCCCTCTCCTCTTAGATTGTAAGCTCTGGGGCAGGGTCCCCTCTCCTCTTAGATTGTAAGCTCTGGAGCAGGGTCCCCTCTCCTCTTAGATTGTAAGCTCTGGGGCAGGGTCCCCTCTCCTCTTAGATTGTAAGCTCTGGAGCAGGGTCCCCTCTCCTCTTAGATTGTAAGCTCTGGAGCAGGGTCCCCTCTCCTCTTAGATTGTAAGCTCTGGGGCAGGGTCCCCTCTCCTCTTAGATTGTAAGCTCTGGGGCAGGGTCCCCTCTCTCTTAGATTGTAAACTCTGGAGCAGGGTCCCCTCTCCTCTTAGATTGTAAACTCTGGAGCAGGGTCCCCTCTCCTCTTAGATTGTAAGCTCTGGGACAGGGTCCTCTCTCCTCTTAGATTGTAAACTCTGGAGCAGGGTCCCCTCTCCTCTTAGATTGTAAGCTCTGGGGCAGGGTCCCCTCTCCTCTTAGATTGTAAGCTCTGGAGCAGGGTCCTCTCTCCTCTTAGATTGTAAGCTCTGGGGCAGGGTCCCCTCTCCTCTTAGATTGTAAGCTCTGGGTCAGGGTCCCCTCTCCTCTTAGATTGTAAGCTCTGGAGCAGGGTCCCCTCTCCTCTTAGATTGTAAGCTCTGGAGCAGGGTCCTCTCTCCTCTTAGATTGTAAGCTCTGGAGCAGGTCCCCTCTCCTCTTAGATTGTAAGCTCTGGGTCAGGGTCCCCTCTCCTCTTAGATTGTAAGCTCTGGAGCAGGGTCCCCTTCCTCTTAGATTGTAAACTCTGGGGCAGGTCCCCTCTCCTCTTAGATTGTAAGCTCTGGAGCAGGGTCCCCTTTCCTCTTAGATTGTAAACTCTGGGGCAGGGTCCCCTCTCCTCTTAGATTGTAAGCTCTGGAGCAGGGTCCCCTCTCCTCTTAGATTGTAAGCTCTGGAGCAGAGTCCCCTCTCCTCTTAGATTGTAAGCTCTGGGGCAGGGTCCCCTCTCCTCTTAGATTGTAAGCTCTGGGGCAGGGTCTCCTCTCCTCTTAGATTGTAAGCTCTGGGTCAGGGTCCCCTCTCCTCTTAGATTGTAAGCTCTGGGGCAGGGTCCCCTCCTCTTAGATTGTAAGCTCTGGGGCAGGGTCCCCTCTCCTCTTAGATTGTAAGCTCTGGGGCAGGGTCTCCTCTCCTCTTAGATTGTAAGCTCTGGAGCAGGGTCCCCTCTCCTCTTAGATTGTAAGCTCTGGGGCAGGGTCCTCTCTCTCCTCTTAGATTGTAAGCTCTGGGGCAGGGTCCCCTCTCCTCTTAGATTGTAAGCTCTGGGGCAGGGTCCCCTCTCCTCTTAGATTGTAAGCTCTGGAGCAGGGTCCCCTCTCCTCTTAGATTGTAAGCTCTGGGGCAGGGTCCCCTCTCCTCTTAGATTGTAAGCTCTGGGGCAGGGTCCCCTCTCCTCTTAGATTGTAAGCTCTGGAGCAGGGTCCCCTCTCCTCTTAGATTGTAAGCTCTGGGTCAGGGTCCCCTCTCCTCTTAGATTGTAAGCTCTGCGCTGTGTGTCGTTGTCACAGCGTCCCTTGTCTTGTGTTAAGTTTTAGGAGTAGATTTTTTAGGTTTGAAACTTGATTAATAATTTAATGGTTACGTTATAAAATACCTAAATGATAGAATAAAGTTAACCAGTTAAAGCCCGCTCCGCTGTTTAATAAGCACTCTCTGTCTGCATTGTGTAAATATTATTCTGTAGACCAGTCGTTCACAACCGCGGCCCTTAGATCCCCCTGACAGGCCAGGTTTGCAGGATATGTGAAGCACAGCACAGGAGATTGCAGAATTCAGTCTGTGTTTCCCCAGGTAAATGGCTTAAAACCGGTCCTGTTAGGGGGACCTGATAAGCAGGGTTGGGAACCAATGATCTACACAATCAATACGCTGATATAACATGAAATCACAAACCTTTCAGGACGGTGTGACCTGTGGCTCTGCTCAACCTGTGACAGCTGCTGCACTGGATCAAATGAGATATATATATATATACACACGCTGCTCCACCTTTTACGCAATATAGAAACGGAAAGTGACTGTTATCATGATAAAGGGTTAAAGTGCTCCTCTGTTGCAGCGCACGCTGGCTTCACATGACATGGATTCGCTCTCCATATGCTCTACTGCACAAAACTCGTTGTGTGGGATTGCAATTTGTCGGTACAGGTCACGGCGCACACATTTAATGCAAAGTGAGCTGCCTCTGCGCTGCTTTAAAGCTCACCACCATCTGTGCCAGCCTTGGGAACCCAACAAGCACCCTGCAAACCTGTCACTCAGCAGGTATTAAACCCTAAGCAGACTGCACTACCAGCAGGACTGAAGCCTCTCCTCACAGTGACTGCATGATCCAGGATGCCGGCTCTGGGGACCCTCTGGTGCTCTGGGGACCCTCTGGCGCTCAGAGGCTCAGTGGATGAAAGCCAGAAGGCCAAGAGGCTTGTGCAGTGCAATCCCCTTCCTCACAGGTTCCTAAACTGGGACTTTATGTGGTTTTCAGATTGCTGAGCAACTTTGTGGAAGTATTGCACGAGTTGGGATTTTGAATGGTGTTCCTGGACTACAGGGGTCCCTATCTGGATCATTCATTCTGAGTAGGGTAGGAAGCAGCTCAGGGGAGCCCTGGTGCTGTCCTGGAGCATGGGCCCCTGGGAATGGGAGCCTTGGCCTCCTACGAGGGAAGACACGCAACTCCAAGCAGCATATGGACCCCAAATAAACTTCAATGTATTGATTTTCCAGAAAGCTTTCACACTGGCTCATGTCAAGCGTGCTAAATTTTAACCATAAACAAACAAAACAATATTGATATTATAATTACCATATATGGAATCCCAAAAGGTCTGTAATTTCTTGCTCATATATTAAAAATGGATGCTGCGCTACACTGATCAGAGGAGACAATAAAATCAACCAAACCGGGAGATGACCGTTTCACGTCTGAATATCAGAATGATAGTCAGAACAGTTTATTATTTCAACATCCAATAGGAACGTTCATTGTAGAAAAGACATTCCTATCCACTCCACATAGGAATGAGATATAACAGCCAATCAGAGCAGATACATTTCTACACTTCATGTAACAAAGACAAAAAACAGGAAATGTAGCTAAATTCCTGTAGGCCAACATTCTATGTGTAGTCCTGTGTTTAATTTGGCTCTGAGGACTGCAGCTGTTTGTCCTCTGGCTCCCCCTAGAGGCATATGTATGGGAACATACTTTATTGGACTCATGGACCACACCTCCCAGAATGCCCTTACAGGAAAAAGGAAGGACCCAAGCAAAAAGAAACAGGAAGTAAAAAGCATGCATGCAGCGTGGGCAGAACAAAGTGAGCAAAGAAAGTGAGCAGTCAGATAAGAGAGATGTTCCAGGATCTGTGCAAGCTGGAGCACAGAGAATCAGCAGCATCCAGTGCTGGAGAGTGTACCTTGGTCTGCTGTATATTGTGCTGGACTGTTAGGAGGCAAGTGTGTTTGAAGAGGGGCCCTGTGTTAAGGAGGCCGCAGGCGAGGGATTTGCTGGTGGCATTGACTTCAGGCAGAGGAGATTCTGCATTCTGCGTGGGGAAGAATTGATCCAGAGGCTGCAGATTGCTACAACGTTCAAGAGGCCTTCCTGGGACTGTGAGCAACTGAAGTTGTGCGGTAACGAGCATCTATTCTCTCTGTCTCGCTGACAGCATTCTATCCATCTTTACACTAACTAAGAATCACACAGCTGCTGAGCGGATATTACCCACAGCCTTTCCTGTACTGGCAGCTACGTTATGCTAAAAGGGCCCCATCTCTTATGTGCACCAACTGGTACCCATCATCGCTGTCATTAGGACGAAGATCAGGGTGGTTCCAGGTTGTTTGGGAGGGTCCTGGGCTGGGAGGTTAGAGAGCAGTTGGTGTGTCTAGTTAGCTACTGTATTACCTGAAATCCTTTTATGCTGCCACTTGCATTTCAATACAAGTTTATATTGTTTATTGTACCACTGTGTAGTTGTTATTATTAGGTTCCTGCCTGGGCAAACAGTCCATGCCATGGATGCCCAGACAGGTGGAGGCACTGCCAACACTATGTATCCTTATTCCCAAAATGCGGAAACTCAGGACCAACAGGTAAAGCAAGAAGGTGTAACCCAGCTGGAGGGTGCCAGCGGGGGCGGCCCCCAGCGGCAAAAGAGCGTTACAGATGGAGGCACTGCTGAGATGAAAAAGGATACATTTTTCCACCTTACATTTGAGCCACGACCCACGGTGTCGTTTGTAACTGAGTGGGCTATTAATCAGAGGATACCCATATACCAGGCCCTGATGGTATGCAATATACCACCCCAAGGACAGGCTATGCAATGCATTCGCGTGTTAGAGAATCTTATACCAGAGACTATGGTGACCATCAAGGATGTGTTGAGAAACCAAACAGGAGAGAAATATATCCTGGTTTATGCATTGAAGGATCTCAGGAACTGCACAAAGCCAATAGGTCTTCATTTAAGCGATGAACTATCAGAGTTTTGTCCGATTGTATATGCCGGTGTCAAAGAAGAAGCAGGGGCCATTCCAAAGAGATGGCACCGGACATTACCTATTCCACCCCAAGAGGAGAAGAGGCTCCGTGTCAACCACATTGATTTTGTGGATGAAATACCGACCACGTCTTCTAGACCTAGCAATGTGCCAAACCCAACTGAGGCTAGTAATGGCGATATACCAGATGTACTCAGGAAACTCTCAGAGGCAATTGTGACAGCTAATCATACTCATAGCTATCGCAAGTTGAGGGTATTCTCAGGGATGCAACCCGTTCCATCGGGAGAAGAGAGTTTTGAAATATGGAAGCGGAATGCAGCACAATTGCTGGGCGAATGGACCTGTACTGATGCTATGAAACGACAGAGAATAATGGAGAGTCTGCGGTCCCCAGCTACGGACATTGTGAATGCACATAAAATCTTAAAAGGAGAAATTGAGTCTCAGGAGTACCTACTGGTATTACAACGAGTATATGGAGATGTGGAGGATGCCGAAAGTCTTCTTAATAAGTTCTATAATACCCGTCAAAAGAAACATGAGAGGTTGTCTGACTATGTTACCAGATTGCAAGTGTTTTTGGGAAAACTGATGGAAAAGAATGTAGTGTTACCTGCTCAAGCTCATGTGAAATTGACAAAACAAGTATTGCGGGGTGCCTTGTCCGATGACCCAGTAATTGTTACTTTGCGAGCAGGACTGACTAAAGAAGATTTAGATTTTATATTGCTCATAACCCAAGTGAAGGAGATCGAGAGTCAGATATTTTCTCCTGCCACCTCCAAAGAAAACCTGACGAAACCTCGGGAAAAAGAGAACACTGAAATGGCTAGCCTCAGGGAAAGACTAGCAGAATTAGAGTCTCAGTCACATCCTCCACGGTCCGAGCGGGATCCGAAAAGGGCAGAGCCCACCCGGCTGACTCGAAATCAACCAAGGGAGAGGAAATGTTTTACTTGCGGCCAGCCAGGACATTTTGCCAGGGAATGCCCTGCCCCTTCGGGAGAAGAAGACGGGCATGTGCTAGTGATAGGACCCCTGGAAGACAGTACAGTTTTCTCAAAGAAAATTAAGAAAAAAAGGAGAAACTGGACTAAAAAAAGAGCTCCTCGTTTACAGGCCAATCCCAAAGTAGGGCCCAGGTCTATCATCCATGTACTAATCAATGGCATCTATGCTTCAGCACTGTTAGATACTGGGTCACAGGTGACTATAGTTTACAGGTCATTCTATGAGCAGCATTTAAAGCATCTGCCCTTACTGCCCACTGAAGAGATGCAGCTATGGGGCATGGGAGATCAAGTCTGCAAGACTGATGGAAGCATCAAGGTCGCCATCACCATTCCTCAGTTGAATACCGGAACAGAACAGAGCATGGAGTTGGAGGCCATAATCTGCCCAGATGTGAAGAGAGTTTGTGCCCCCATCATACTCGGGACCAATGCCAGGGTGGTGCAGGATGTATTCAGAAACTACCTTGGGGGAACGAAGGGTGCTTCACTGGATCATCTGATGGAAGTTAGTCCGCACCTTGGAGAAGAGTGTCAGCGACTTGCATTGCAGGCTAAAGCTGGGAAATGCCATTACATCGGAATTGGAGCTGTGTTCATCAGACCAGGTGAAACACTATCCCTACGGGCCTCGGCAACTCTACATGATGGAATTTTAGATGGTGGGCGACAATACTTAATTGAATCCCTTCCGGAGGATGACGCTCAGAAAGGATGGATGGTCATACCTGAAGTTAAAGACTGGAAGAACCACCGGGGGCAAGCCTTTCCGGTGATGGTGCAAAACCTAACTCACACTGAAGTGCGTATAGACCGGGGTCAGCTGCTGGGAGTGATCCACCTGCTAGACCAAATCTCCTCGATTATGGCAGTGACAGCTGAAGAGGGGAAGATGCCCGGGACTCCTGCGGATTTCAGTCTAGAGGATTCTCCCCTATCCCAGGAATGGAAGGATAGTCTCCGAACTAAACTCCAAGCCAGAGAGAGTGTGTTCTCCAAAGAAGAGATGGATGTAGGCTGTGCAAAAAGTGCCACCCATGCCATCCGATTATCCAACTTTGCCCCCTTTCGGGAAAGATCTAGACGTATTCCACCCCGTGACATACAAGATGTCAGGGATATTCTCCATCAGATGGAAGGAGCAGGGATTATTACAGACTCGTAGCCCCTATGCATCCCCAATCGTAGTAGTACGCAAGAAGAATGGATCAGTCCGGCTGTGCATAGATTACAGGACACTAAATAAGCGCACCATACCAGACCAGTATACGTTGCCCCGGATAGAAGATCTGCTGAATGCTCTGTCTGGAAGTCAGTGGTTCAGTGTACTTGATCTAAGGTCTGGGTATTACCAGGTACCCATGAAGGTAGATGATCAGGAAAAAACCGCCTTTATCTGTCCTCTGGGATTTTACCAGTTTACGCGGATGCCCCAAGGTATCACTGGAGCTCCCGCCACTTTCCAACGTCTAATGGAGAAAACCGTTGGGGATATGAACCCTCGAGAGTGCTTGGTGTACTTGGATGATCTCATAGTGTTTGGGAAGACTCCAGAGGAGCATGAGCACCGACTATTGAAAGTGTTGGATAGACTTGAAGCTGAGGGATTAAAACTATCCTTAGACAAATGCAAGTTCGCTAGAAGCTCTGTCACCTACGTGGGACATATAGTTTCTGCCCAAGGGGTTGCAACTGACCCGGCCAAAATCGAAGCTGTGGTGAACTGGCCCAAGCCGGATAATGTTGGAGAACTAAGGTCCTTTCTTGGATTCTGTGGGTATTACCGTAGATTTGTGGAAGGCTACTCCAAGATAGCGCACGAATTGCATAATCTCCTAAAAGGCTCTTTAAGTGCAGATGGTTCTAAAGTGTTATATTCCAGAGATTCCTTCGGGGAAAAATGGACCTCTGAATGCGAGCAGGCCTTCCTCACCCTGAAGAAGAAGCTCACTGAAGCCCCAGTGCTGGCCTATGCAGATCCTGAAAGGCCTTATGTGCTCCATGTAGATGCTAGTCTGGAGGGCATAGGAGGTGTACTACACCAGAGTTATGCTGAGGGACTGAGACCAGTTGCTTACATTAGTCGAAGCATAACAGGGAGTGAGAAGAACTACCCGGTCCACAAGCTGGAATTTTTGGCTCTTAAATGGGCAATAGTAGACAAACTTCATGATTATCTGTATGGGACAGAGTTTGAAGTAAGAACGGATAACAATCCCCTTACTTACATACAGACGACAGCAAAACTGGATGCCACCGGACATCGATGGTTGGCGGCGTTGTCGAATTACCGTTTCCATCTGAGATATAAACCGGGCCCCAAAAACATCAGTGCAGATGCGCTATCACGGCGACCCGGGCTTCCTCCTCATCAAGAAGAAGAGGAGTGGGAAGAAGTCCCTGGACCTGGAGTGAGGGCTCTATGTAATACGGCGGTAGTTGTAGAACACCCAGAAGATTTTACCGAACTTAGGGGAATAGACTCCATTAGCTGTTCACCTGGAGTTGTGCCCGAAGCCTTCAGTGCTCCCATTATTCTACAGCATTGGTCAGATATCACGACAGCGGACAAGCGGAGAGCTCAGGCTCAAGATTGGCATGTAGGCAATGTCATCAAGGCCGTGAAGGCGAAGAATCCTAACCTTCTGACCAGTCTTCCCTCAGGACTGAAGGAGATATTTCGGCGAGAATGGAGCAAATTGCATCTGGAGGAAGGGTTGTTGTATCGGATTATTGAGTACCATGATCACCCAGATCGCAAGCAGTTGGTGCTCCCTCACCGGTTCAGGGGGATGGTTCTGAGAGCCCTACACGATCAGCATGGACATCTTGGAATAGACAAAACATATGGTCTAGTGCAAGATAGATTTTTTTGGCCAAAGATGAGAGAGACGGTGGAGCAGTATATAAAAACCTGCAAAAGATGCATACAGAGGAAGACCCTACCCGTAAAGGCTGCACCCATGGGCCATCTTAAAAGTAATGGTCCCCTGGATCTGGTCTGCATGGATTTTCTGTGTATTGAAAATGACTCTGCTGGCATTGGAAATGTCCTGGTGGTTACAGATCATTTCACACGCTACGCACAAGCATTTCCCACCAAAGATCAAAAGGCATTGACGGTAGCCAAGACTTTGTGGCAAAAGTACTTTGTGCATTATGGTCTGCCCAATCGGATACATTCTGATCAGGGCAGAGATTTTGAAAGTCGAATCATCAAGGAATTCCTGAGCTTGCTCAACGTTAATAAGTCAAGGACTACTCCCTATCACCCAGAAGGCGATGCACAGCCTGAGCGATTTAACAGGACCCTTTTGGATATGTTGGGTACACTGCCACACGTAGAAAAAAGAGCTTGGAGTCGGCATGTGGAAGCTATGGTGCATGCTTACAACTGTACGAGACATGAATCTACTGGATTTTCACCATATTTCTTAATGTTTGGGAGGGAAGCCCGCTTGCCCATAGATTTGAGGCTGGGAGTTTCTTCAGATGGGTCGAGTCTCGTCTCTCATTATCAATATGTCAAGTCACTGAAACAGAACCTTCAGAGAGCTTATGAATTATCTATTCAGTCTGCTGCTAAGTTGAATGAACAAAACAAGAGGCGCTATGATGCCAAAGTAAAATATAGAGAGATACAGCCCGGGGATAAAGTTCTTCTCCGGAATCTAGGGGTGCCTGGGAAACATAAGCTTGCAGATAGATGGAAAGACATTCTGTTTGAAGTGGTCGCCAAGTTGCCAGGACTTCCTGTATACAAGATCAAGGGACCAGAAGGTCGTATCAAGGCATGGCACAGGAACCATCTGCTGCCAGTGTTATACTCCCAAGAAGAGTTCCAGAAAGGAAATGAAGAGAGTGAGAATATATCCGCACCACCTGTAAGGGGCATGGAGGAGACAGTGCAAGACTGTAATGTGGAGAGAGCTAAAGAAAAGACCCTAGAATCCACTGACCACAGTGACGAGTGGTGGATGGTACAAGACACTTCTCAGCAGCCACCTCCCTCTCCTCCCATAGCCTCTTCTACATTGGATCCAAACAGCCCTAGTTTTGTGCCTGGGACCCCTGAAAGAGACTCTTGTATCATGGGAAAGCCAGGGCCTCAAGCCTCTGGTGACCTCCCCAACCCAATGGCAGGAGCCGAAGATTCCCAGGCACACTATGGACTTCCTCAGAGAGAATTGAGACAGGGCACTAGAGCGAGACAACCTCCCAGGGTTCTTACTTACGATCACGTTGGAGAACCTAGCTATGTCCCAGTGCCTCAGCTACACTGTAAAGTTGTTGATTTCCTGTATGCTTTTGCAGAAATGATGAATATGGGAACTCCGGTTTATTAGAGCAGACTTCAAGATAGTTGACAATTGTCTAGATAGGACTGTTATGCAGGACTGTCATGCAGAAATATATATGTTGCCGTTGTTTTTTTTTGTGTGTGTTTTTGCACCTGGCTGGTCTTGCCAGTGGAAGGCAAGGAATTTTTTTTCGAGGGGGAGAATGTAGTCCTGTGTTTAATTTGGCTCTGAGGACTGCAGCTGTTTGTCTCTGGCTCCCCCTAGAGGCATATGTATGGGAACATACTTTATTGGACTCATGGACCACACCTCCCAGAATGCCCTTACAGGAAAAAGGAAGGACCAAGCAAAAAGAAACAGGAAGTAAAAAGCATGCATGCAGCGTGGGCAGAACAAAGTGAGCAAAGAAAGTGAGCAGTCAGATAAGAGAGATGTTCCAGGATCTGTGCAAGCTGGAGCACAGAGAATCAGCAGCATCCAGTGCTGGAGAGTGTACCTTGGTCTGCTGTATATTGTGCTGGACTGTTTTAGAGGCAAGTGTGTTTGAAGAGGGGCCCTGTGTTAAGGAGGCCGCAGGCAGAGGGATTTGCTGGTGGCATTGACTTCAGGCAGAGGAGATTCTGCATTCTGCGTGGGGAAGAATTGATCCAGAGGCTGCAGATTGCTACAACGTTCAAGAGGCCTTCCTGGGACTGTGAGCAACTGAAGTTGTGCGGTAACGAGCATCTATTCTCTCTGTCTCGCTGACAGCATTCTATCCATCTTTACACTAACTAAGAATCACACAGCTGCTGAGCGGATATTACCCACAGCCTTTCCTGTACTGGCAGCTACGTTATGCTAAAAGGGCCCCATCTCTTATGTGCACCAACTGGTACCCATCATCGCTGTCATTAGGACGAAGATCAGGGTGGTTCCAGGTTGTTTGGGAGGGTCCTGGGCTGGGAGGTTAGAGAGCAGTTGGTGTGTCTAGTTAGCTACTGTATTACCTGAAATCCTTTTATGCTGCCACTTGCATTTCAATACAAGTTTATATTGTTTATTGTACCACTGTGTAGTTGTTATTATTAGGTTCCTGCCTGGGCAAACAGTCCATGCCATGGATGCCCAGACAGGTGGAGGCACTGCCAACACTATGTATCCTTATTCCCAAAATGCGGAAACTCAGGACCAACAGGTAAAGCAAGAAGGTGTAACCCAGCTGGAGGGTGCCAGCGGGGGCGGCCCCCAGCGGCAAAAGAGCGTTACATATGTAAGAAAAACTGTCCACATACAGAATTTGACACAGGAAATGGAGGGGGGAAGGTTACAGCCCATTTTATCAGAACAGGCTTTTCACACCAATGAATACTGAAATATGGTACGCATTTCAATCACAGGACATTTATAATCATACAGAAAATGCGAATAAGAGAAATTGGACAATGAGAATAAATAGATTTGTGAAATAGATGTTTTTACATGGTGTGACATAAATTAATTTGAATTTTAGATGAATGGGCATGGAGGCATATTTTGTAGAGTGCAGGACTCATAATCTATAGTGACCCATTGCCCTCCCTTGTGTGCAGAATGTTGGTATAATTGTTATTATGCAATCATGTCATGGTCTGTTACTATCTGATGATCAGATTAGTCTTCCAGTAAACCTGCTCTCAGGAGTAAATATCTGATTAAGAGCTCCTCAAACATAATCTTCCTTGTCAGACAAACACCTGTTTTAAACTGTAATCTGTTTGTTAATCGCCATTGTGTTAATTCATTTAGAAAGTTTAAGTAATGTTCTCACTGTCTGTATCTGAATCTATTTATGTTTCACCTTCCAAAAAGCGAATTATGACGGAATGGGATGTTGTTCCGCCCGCGGGTGTGCTCTATCTGCGTGACCCCGTCGCTTACCGCTGGCCCGACTACCGAGTGGCGCGCACTCGGCGTCTCGTGCGGCCTGGCGTGACCCTGGGGAAGGGTTAGCGGCGGTGGAGGGGACCCCTGCCTAGAACCAGCCCGACCACTGAGCCATACGGTACTCAGCGTCCCGAGCAGCTGGTTCACTGACCTTGTAGGTGTGGGACGTCCGTGGAGATCGGTTCCGCCGCGGAGGAATATTCGTATCGGATGTGGGAAACGTTTCCGATCGCGGTGCGGGTAAATCGTCGGATCTCAAGGGAATGACTTCTCGGATCGGTTCGGGGATGAAGGAAGCTTCGGATCTGGCGGGCTGGGCGAGGGATTCGGATCTTACCGCAACCCCTCGCAATACCGAAGCGCGGTACACGGCCGCGCCCTTCGGATCGTATCTCTCGATCTGGGAACCGAATCACCTTCCGCTGCGCCTCTGCCCTGATGCTCGATGCAGGCACAGAGCGCTCGGTTCGGTTCGGATCTGGGACACCGCACCCTGAGACCTCGAGGGATTCTCAGATACGAAAATACGGTGGAGAAAAAGACACATCAGTCAAAGCTGGATGCACTGCAAAATCTGGCTTTATTATTTACAGTTCAAGCATTTATCACTTTCCACAAAATTATCATACAATGGGAATCCTTGCCCGCCCTCCCGGGACCCATTGGCCATTACGATTCGGGGAGTCGCCAATTCGGACCGGATGGTCCGAATCGGCCATTTTACGATTCGAACCGGATGGTTCGAATCGGCCATTTTCCGAATAGAAGATTCTGAACTGCGCCACAAGGTGATCGGAAAATGGCGGCGGGCAAGGCAGACAAAGGGAAAATACATTACGCAATAAACCAACGGGGACACTTTATTACACCACACAATAATCACATCTAAATAAAAGTACTTGCAAAACTGGTGCGTGCCACCGCACCCAAGTGTCCATAGCCACCACTGTCACTGCACCGCCCCTGGCTGAGGGTGCTGGGCCATTCCGTGACACTCCTCCCCCTCCCCCAGTTCGACGCACCTGGTCTGACCCCACCGGGTCATACCGGGGAAGTCGGTGCTCCCAGGCCCATAGTCAGTCTGGGGAGGCCGGGTCACCAGGCTCTCCATTTGGCCTTGCGGCCGTGCCAGCTTGGTCGGGACCCCATGTCCTTAGGGTTACCCCGGCTGGGCGAGAGGACATACGTCTGGGCCAGAGTACCTCCTGTGTCCCCTCCAGGGTTATCGCTCACCCGGGGAACCCGGGTGCTAAATGCACACGCCCCGGGTGCCCAGGTCAGTCGTGGGACAGAACCGTGGCTGCGTGAGGCCCCCGAGCCCAAGGGTTGCCAAAATGGGCAGAGGCCAGCGGCGCTCTGCCCAGTTGCCAGCTCTTCCGCTGGATGGCCAGGTACGGACACGGCAACCGAAGGAGCAAATAGAGCCAAACCTGGCTGCTCTTCCTGGTAGCCGACGAAGGGGACAAATGGATGCAACAGCAGTTGCACGGGGTCATCGCTCTTCCCCTCGGGGCAAGTTGGGAGGAATGGGCAGAGGCCAGCGGCGCTCTGCCCTGGTGTCAGCTCTTCCGCTGGGTGGGGATCTCCTTGGGGAGGGCTGGTCACTTCACCCCCCCGGGCAAACAATGGTTGCACGCAACCCATCCCGGGGAGACCATCCGTCTGCTCCACCTGGCAGACTGTGGGTAGTGGGCAGAGGCCAGCGGCGCTCTGCCCCGTGGCCAGCTCTTCAGCTGGGTGAGGATCTCCTTGCGGGAGGATGGTTTCTTCCCCCCCCGGGGCAATCAATGGTTGCGCACAACCCCTCCCGGGGGAACCATCTGTCTGCTCCTCCTGGCAGACTTTGAGTAGTGGGCAGAGGCCAGCGGCGCTCTGCCCCGTAGCCAGCTCTTCCGCTGGTTGGAGATCTCCTTGGGGAAGGATGGTCACTTCACCCCCGGGCAAACAATGGTTGCGCACAACCCATCCCGGGGAGACCATCCGTCTCCTCCCCCACTGGACCCGTGGCCTCAGCCACCCTGTCCTCTTGCGGGGTGAAGGGGGTAACTTCCTCTGCCGGAACCCCACGGGCACCCATGGGTCCGCCTCGGCCTCCCATAGGTCCCAAACCTGGGGACTGTCGACTTCCTCCGCCGACCCGTCCCACCACGGGGAGCTCAGGCTCGACTGCGGAACGCCGTCCAACAGTTTTCGGTAAGCCACCTCGAGCTCCCACTCTCGCTCGGCTAGGGACTCCAGCTCCTCAAACACCGTGTCCCTGCTGTCTGACGGGATCTCCAGTTCCCGTCGCTCCAGGATCTCTTCCATCCGTTCCTCTGTCTCCGCTCCGAACTCGGGGTCGGCGGCCATGCCCTCGTAGAGCAGCCCCGTGCCTCCGTAGCGAGGCCCTGCAGTGGAACTGCCTTCAATAGGGCGCACTGTCGGAGAGGCGGTTAGCCACCGGAGCGCGCGGTACGCGGCGTCCAGTGCGATCTCCTGTTGCACCAGACTCCGGAGCTCGGCCTCCCACTCCTCTGGGGCCCGACCTTGCAGGAACGCTGCTCGCACATCGTACTGCACCCGATGGACGACAGCGTCGGAAGGAATGTACACACCATGGCAGTCCCGCTCATGGTCCAGGGCCTCGTACCACAGTTCCTCTGTGGACCTCTGGTCCGCTCCAGGCCCTCCTGCAGCCTTCTTGCCAACACGACCTTCATGTCGGCGAAGGTGCCAGCACAGGAGCACCGCTCCTCAACGGGGAATGTGGCGTCCTCAGATGCAGCTCCAGGCGAGCTGTGAGTCTCCATCCGAGGGTCGCTGGGATGAGTGACGTCCTCAGTACAGGCTCCAGGCGAGCTGAGAGTCCCGCAAGGGCAATCACTGGGGGTTGCAGATTCCCAAGGTGAAGCTCCAGTCGAGCTGTGAGCCTCGACCCAGGGTTCCACGGGGTAGGGTTCGGGGTTACTGTATTCAGTCTCTGCTCCACGGAGCTCTGCCAACCGCAGCTCGTGCTGGCGTTCCTTCTCCTGCTCAACTTCCCGGTAGAACTCCCGAATTACTTCATATCTGTCCACCGACGATGAGGCATCTCCGAGCAGGGCAATCCGACGCCGCAACTCTCTGAGGCCAGCCTCCTCTTCCACCTCTGCGTGGACAGGGCTGGGGACGGGCGTCGCCACTCTGTCCTGATCCATCCTGGTCAGTTCCTTGATCAGGGTCTTCCGGTTCTTCTTACCCGGCGTTCCTCCCCGGTTCTCCAGCATCCCACGTAGGGTGTCCCTGTGGTAATGGCCGTACCCCGCCATGGCATAGGTCTCCTCACTGGGGGGGGTTGCAGAGAGCGATCCCACCGCTGCCACCAGTATGACGGAATGGGATGTTGTTCCGCCCGCGGGTGTGCTCTATCTGCGTGGCCCCGTCGCTTACCGCTGGCCCGACTACCGAGTGGCGCGCACTCGGCGTCTCGTGCGGCCTGGCGTGACCCTGGGGAAGGGTTAGCGGGCGGTGGAGGGGACCCCTGCCTAGAACCAGCCCGACCACTGAGCCATACGGTACTCAGCGTCCCGAGCAGCTGGTTCACTGACCTTGTAGGTGTGGGACGTCCGTGGAGATCGGTTCCGCCGCGGAGGAATATTCGTATCGGATGTGGGAAACGTTTCCGATCGCGGTGCGGGTAAATCGTCGGATCTCAAGGGAATGACTTCTCGGATCGGTTCGGGGATGAAGGAAGCTTCGGATCTGGCGGGCTGGGCGAGGGATTCGGATCTTACCGCAACCCCTCGCAATACCGAAGCGCGGTACACGGCCGCGCCCTTCGGATCGTATCTCTCGATCTGGGAACCGAATCACCTTCCGCTGCGCCTCTGCCCTGATGCTCGATGCAGGCACAGAGCGCTCGGTTCGGTTCGGATCTGGGACACCGCACCCTGAGACCTCGAGGGATTCTCAGATACGAAAATACGGTGGAGAAAAAGACACATCAGTCAAAGCTGGATGCACTGCAAAATCTGGCTTTATTATTTACAGTTCAAGCATTTATCACTTTCCACAAAATTACAATACAATGGGACTCCTTGCCCGCCCTCCCGGGACCCATTGGCCATTACGATTCGGGGAGTCGCCAATTCGGACCGGATGGTCCGAATCGGCCATTTTACGATTCGAACCGGATGGTTCGAATCGGCCATTTTCCGAATCGAAGATTCTGAACTGCGCCACAAGGTGATCGGAAAATGGCGGCGGGCAAGGCAGACAAAGGGAAAATACATTACGCAATAAACCAACGGGGACACTTTATTACACCACACAATAATCACATCTAAATAAAAGTACTTGCAAAACTGGGTGCGTGCCACCGCACCCAAGTGTCCATAGCCACCACTGTCACTGCACCGCCCCTGGCTGAGGGTGCTGGGCCATTCCGTGACACGAATGTTGTCCAATTATCTGTTTCAGTGCAATTAGGTCCCCCCCAGCAGTTTCTAGGGGGGGGGGGGGTTGTATATGTAAATGACCCATGTGTGACCATATAAATGTATGTGTGTCCCTGATTAAACCAGTTCTATTCTGACCCTACTTGAGGTCACGGCTCATGGTTGGGGTAGCAGCCATCTTCTGCTTGCTGTGCCAAAGAAAGGCTCCAGGTCTACGGTTTTGGCTTTTTTATGGAGGACGCTAGCCAGGCTCTCTGCGTGTACCCATCTTTAAGCTGTGGCTAAGGACTGGACAAAAACACGGGAGACACGAGGAGAACATGGGTGTCCAGCGAGGAAGCAGCAATGGCAGATGTGACCCTGTCGGGGCACAGAGATCTGTTACACATGGTTTCTCCCTATTCGTAGTAGAAAAAACATTGTTTTTAACCATGAGAATAAAGTGGCATAATGAGACAGGTGGAGCGCATACTGGAATGCTGCTTGTTTATAGGGAGGGGGTAGGGGGAGCTCATACTGGAATACTGCTGGTTTATAGGGATGGGGTAAGTGGAGAGCATACTGGAATGCTGCTGGTTTATAGGGATGGGGTAGGTAAAGCGCATACTGGAATGCTGCTGGTTTATAGGGATGGGGTAGGTAAAGCGCATACTGGAATGCTGCTGGTTTATAGGGATGGGGTAGGTAAAGCGCATACTGGAATGCTGTTGGTTTATAGGGATGGGGTAGGTAAAGCGCATACTGGAATGCTGCTGGTTTATAGGGATGGGGTAGATAAAGCGCATACTGGAATGCTGCTGGTTTATAGGGACGGGGTAAGTGGAGCGCAACTGAAATGCTGCTGGTTTATAGGGACGGGGTAGGTGGAGCGCATACTGGAATGCTGCTGGTTTATAGGGACGGGGTAAGTGGAGCGCATACTGGAATGCTGCTGGTTTATAGGGACGGGTAAGTGGAGCGCAACTGAAATGCTGCTGGTTTATAGGGCCAGGGTAGGGGGAGCACAGTGTCGGCGCCGGCTGAAACCCGGCATCAAGGTCTTTGGGGGCTATAATGAGGGGGTTGGTTTTGGGTTTATTGATTTCTTGCATTGATTTTATTCATTGGTCTGTATTTTTCTGCTCTCGAAGACACGCGTCGGATGATAAACAAATAGTTCCTCGTGTTATGTCTGCTGTCCCTGTTTGACCCCATATATCTGGAGCTCACATTATGGTTGTGTAGCGCTCACTCCCGGAGGAGCCGCTGAAAATGAACCACGGGTCAGTCTCCCCGCACTAGGGAATAAATATACTCCAGCACCGTTGTGGATTTTATAAATTATATAGAAATCGCTACCTAAATGGTAGAACGTAACTAGATTATACCAGGTAATGAACAAATTTGATGAAGCGGGGTAATAAGAGACAGAAGGGATTACCCCTGTATGGTACAGTAACTACAGTTACTCTGATGGAACATCAGAGTACTAATGTCTTCCAGAGACCAATGATTAATAATTAACTTTTATTGAATAGAGTTAAAATCGGCAAACAATTATACATAAATAGACAGTGCTCACAAAACATAATAATGATATAAAAACAAAAACGATTCTGCTGAAAAGATAATAATGTATGGTGGCAGGAGATGTAATCAATAATCAATACAATAGGTAGCCTTCGAGGGTTACCTCAAGGTATTGTGGCGAATGAAAGTGGTAACCAATTGAGTAATGAACCACTGCGCTTAAACCAGCCAAAGAGGTCAAAAAAGGTCAAAAAAGAGGAGCTCTTGTGGAGCATAAATTGGCTAAATAGCCCAATGTGAATGCATTTCAATAATTGTCCAGATTCCTAGTATCAATGGGACCCACCATCGGGGTATACATATATATAAAGGAGGTCAAAATGCAAATCACCAAAAGGAACAAGGAGCTCCGGTCTAAAAGGCACACCCTTAAACCAGCAGAAAAGTCAACAAAGAGGAGCTCTTGTTAAGCATAAATTGGCTCAAATAGCCCAATGTGAAAGCATTTCAATAATTATCCAGATTCATAGTATCAATAGAGACCATCAGCGGAGTATACATGCATATGAGGGATGTCAAAAATGCAAATCACCAAAAAGAACAAGGAGCTCCGGTCTGAGAGGCGCACCCGACGCGCGTTTCGCCTGAAATGGCTCGTCAGGAGTGCTTACGGACTGAAGACAGGTAGGAGATTTTAAATTCTCAATGTTCCATCCCTGCCTATGAATCTAGCCAATGGGAGAGGCAATGGCAAATGCTCCAATCAAACGACTGTCATGAAGATTGGCACCACAGAGATCCAATGGTAATCCCAATTTGATCCGTTCACTAGGGGAATCAATGAGGCGAGAAAATCTCGCTACAATGTAATTATAATATGATTTGGAACTCAAAGGAGCCGTATTGGAATAATTTAATCACCATATATTAAGGTGATACTAGTGGGAAAATACAAACATCACTATAACCTCAGATCCAGGACCAGCACCTTACTTGCAATACCGCAATACAAAAAGAAAATGGCTCGATCCGCATTTTCCTACAGAGCACCGCAATTATGTAATAACCTCCCAGACGCCGTCAAATCTTCCCCCAGTCTAAAGTCCCTTAAGACTTCCCTATTAACATACCTCAATACAAAATGCACCTGTAAACATGTAACATAATGACTACATTTCCTCCATATTTATTTTTCTGTTAATCTGTATATTTGGTCCTGTGTTAATATCTTGCATTTTACTATTTTGTATTTCTGTAACCACTCAATGTTCTCGAACCCAGGACATACTTGAAAACGAGAGAAATCTCAATGTATCCTTCCTGGTAAAATCCTTTATAAATAAATAAATAAATAAAAAAATAAACGAAATAAACACAAAATAGAATGCATTCAAATGAATTAAATGATTCTCTATGAAAGGTGACATAGATAGACTGAGTCATACAGGAGAGTATAAATATGTATAAGTACCGTAAGAGGTGGGTGATAATGCCATGTATAATTGGTAAAAATGTTACAGCACTAAATATTACATATGTAAGATGGTAATTGTCTAAATAGATGAATATCAAATTGATGGTCAAAATAGTCATAATGGATAGAATGAAAAGGATGCTAAAATGAAAAAGTTACAGAACAAAACGAACCATTTGTAATGAAATGGAAATCATAAGGCTGTGACTAAAATGCGACAAATGCAATTAATAAGTGGAATAAATCAAAAACAGACCAGAATGAGCTATAATAAGGCTATTTGGTACCACTGACCTTAAATACAATTGGTAAGGTAACAGTGATATGATTATGTATGAATAGTGGTAAAAAAAAAAAATTAATATCCATGAGATGTGGCTTGGAAAAACCATGCAATGGAATATATGTATGAATAAGTGCTGTAAAGGATTGATGATAATGCCGTATGTGAAGTGGCGCAATACTGCAGCACTAAATGCCATTCCTGCACGGCGATGCATAAGTATAGAGCAATAGGAAAATGATAGAGACGATAATTAAGGGAACACAATCTCTATTAGATGGTGTATGAAATAGTGATAATGAATCAATTAGATTGGATAAATAAAGCCATATCTGAATAGATAGATGAATTGACAAGTATCAAGATTGGCATAATAATTGGAGTGTAGATATGCTGGTATTATATGCATGGTGGCACATAAATGTACAGCAAAAGAAAAAATAATAAAAGGAACGCAGTCACTATTAATTGATGTATGAAATAATGATGAACAATTAATTAAATAAGAACCTATACCTAGATTATTATTATTATTATTATTATTATTCTTTATTTATAAAGCGCCAGCATATTCCGCAGCGCTGATAATAAAATTATCAAGATAACCATAATAAAATGTTGATATTGAAAAGGGTAATAATACTGAAGGAAGCCTATAGTAATAAACATAAAACTGTAACTTATAATAAGAGAAAGACAATAAGAAATAAAGAGAATCATTATGGAACTATTTAGTGCCATAAACATTGAATGCAATAACAAAGTAGCAGTAATGAAGATGTATACAAATAATAATATAATATAATAAGATTGACAGTACAGTACAAATATATGCACTAATCCCAATGGTGGAATAGAAACTAAATAGAAATGTTGATGAACAAAGAAGTAATATTAATAATGCATATGAAAGACATGATTTGCATACTCATTTAACCAAAAATAGCAGAGTGGTAATGTGCAAGTATATGCATAGTGGAGGTATTGAACCTTATTCCATAAGGCTATGGAGGGAAACAAAAAAACAAAATGTATACAAAATAATAAATTTGAATGTATAAATATATATAGAGGGGCCTTGTAAAAAATGAGATGAAAATGATTAAATAATCAAATAAATGGTGTATAATTGAAGTCCTCATTTAGGCCAAGTGGATACAAGGTTTTAAGTGTGTATATCCAAAAGGATTCTCGCTGACAAAGATTTTTGTCAAAATTTCCTTTTCTAGGTCCACAAGTCATCTTTTCAATGGCTTGGAAAGAAAGACATGAAGGATTTGAATCGTGCTGATTTCGAACATGTCTAGAGACCGAAGTTTCAAGATTATTGTATACAGAATTAATGTGTTGAAGAATACGGCGTTTAAATTGTTGTATCGTTTTGCCAACGTACTGTACACCACATTCACATGTAATCAAATAAACAAGTATTTTACTGGAACAGTTCATGAATTGTCTAATATCATAATGACGTCTGGTGATGTTACTGGTAAATTGTTGTGATTTTTTTACAAATTTACAGGCTTTGCAGTGGGTACATTGATAAACACCTTTAGGTCGTTGTAACCAAGTGCGTGTGTTTGTATCTGATTGTAAGAAACTGTGAACCAATTTGTCGCTCAGATTTTTTGTCCTTCTTGCAGTAAACGATGAGTAGGGGAAGAACTCTTCCAAGGATTTTTCCATATGTAAGATGGGCCAGTATTTTTCACAGATGGTTTTTACTTTGGACCAACCGTTGTCATAGTTAGCAATAAATCTTATCAGGGTTGTGTCATCTCTTTTTTTTGGAGTCAAAAGTTCTTCCCTTGGAGTTGAAAGTGCCCTATGATATGCTCTCTTTAAACATTTCCTTGGGTAACCTTTGGATAAGAACATGTCTTTTAAGAGGTTAGCTTCTAGTTGGAAATCTTGGAGAGATGTACAGTTACGTCTGGCCCTCAAATATTGGCCTATTGGTATCCCTCTTTTGAGATTTGGTGGGTGATGAGAAGACCAATTTAGAAAGTTATTAGTTGATGTTGGTTTGCGGTGAAGTGTGGTGACCAGTTCTAAATCTGAATTAATAATGATGTTGAGATCAAGAAATTCAATATTATTACCGCCAACCACCAGAGTTAAACCGAGTCCAATCTCATTGTTGTTCAAAAGAGCCACCCAACATTCAACATCTCAATGGGACCCTGCCAGAGAAACAGGATATCGTCAATATAACGTAACCATTTGATGACATGATTGGTAAATCTCATCATCTCGGTAGAGAAAACCATCAATTTTTCCCACCAGGCGAGATATAAATTGGCATAGCTAGGGGCACAAGAAGTTCCCATGGCAGTGCCACGGGTTTGGAGATAGAAATGATTTTGAAATAAAAAGTAATTGTGATTGAGAATATACTCCAAGAGAGCCAAAACAAATTCAGCTTCTTGTTCAGAATGTTTACCACTCAAAAAATATTTGGTGGCTTGTAATCCCACTGCATGGGGGATGTTGTTATATAGTGAGATGACGTCAAGACTGACCAAAATGGTACCAGGGGGAATATGGATCTCAGACAATTTATGAAGAACATGTTGGGTATCTCTGACATAAGAGGGAGTATCAAGTACCAAAGGTCGTAAAAAGCAATCAACGAATTCGCTGACACGTTCAGTCAGCGAGTTGTTACCAGAAATTATCGGGCGACCAGGTGGAGCAATGAGAGATTTGTGTATTTTAGGAAGACAATATAAGGTTGGTATGGTAGGATATTTAGGGAGTAAAAATTTGTAATTATCATCAGATATTAATTTGAGCTGTACACCTTGTGTTAATAAGGTCTCCAAATTTTTAATGAATACCAGCGTAGGGTCACTTTCCAATTTCCTATAACCATCCTTGTCATTAAGATGTAACATACACATTACGATATAATCATTGCGATCCATTATCACCAGGTTACCTCCTTTGTCAGATTGTTTTATGACAATGTTACAAACATCTTGTAATTCCTTAAGTGCTAGTTGTTCAGTCTGAGATAGATTAGATTCCCATTTTAGGTCTTTATTTTGAATGGATTCAATCTCGGAAGTAACTAGATTGACAAAGACCTCTAAGTTGGAAAAATCAGAAAATGGTGGAGTAAATTTGGTTTTCTGTTTAAATTTTTGTGAGAAGTTTGCCAAATCTGGCGGACATTCATCTAGCAAGACCAATAGATTTTCCAGATGGACATAGCCTCCCTTTCTTTCTTTTTCTCCATAAAAATGTGTAAAGCTAATCTCCTCGCAAATAGATTGAGATCCTTTATCCAACTAAATCTGTCAAAGTGAGGAGTGGGGACAAAGGAAAGGCCCTTTTGTAATAAAGAGAGATGTCTTGGAAGGAGATTGAAGCCAGAGAGATTAATGATGGAATTAACAGAGGGATCGGTTACCACTTTTTGGTAGGGTAGTTGTTTTGGCGCATCCCTTTGTTTCCCCATCTTTGTCGGTCGCGTAGTCGCGCGTCTGACGGGGGATCTGACTTCCAATCGTCTAGCCGAAAAGAAACATGTTTAGGTTGATTTCTAGTTGGCGCTCTACCTCTATTAAAACTCGGAGGTGGAACCTTTTCGGTCTCATTTTCATCAAATGAGGTCTCACAATCAGTAGAGGAGACCATATCATTGTTGAAATTACCCAGGGGGGCGCCTGCGACGAACACGATTTTTTTGTTTAAAGATGTTTTTAGTTTTAAAATCGTTAATGTCGCGTTGAAATTTAAAGTGTTTCTTTTCTTTAATAGTTTTTTTGAAATTCTCGAGATTTTTCTGAAGTCGTGTTTCCATGTGATTAAATTGAGGATCAGGTTTAAATTCCTCAAGGGCAACGATGTTCTCAGCAAGAGACTTGTTTATGCTATCAAGATGTTCTTTTTCTAGACGGTTTAGAAAAGTCATAAGTTTGAAAGAACAATCTAGTAATAAGGAATTCCATTCCTCAACATGCTCATCAGTAATGATACGATTGGGTAAAGATATCTCAGGTCTTAGGCCTCTAGGTACCAATTTGCGTTCGATGTATTGTTCTAGACTGTTAATTTCCCACCAGCTTTTAATTTGATTTTGATATAATTTTTGGATGTAATTGAAAGATTGACTAATATCACCATTTGATTTACTAGTGGGTAACGGCGCAGTAGAGAATACAGCTGATAAATCGTCATTCCAAGCTGCTGTATCACACAATTTCTTTAAAAGATCAGACATTTTTGTTAAATGAAGCCCTTTATGTAGATAATTTTAAGTGATAAATACAAAAGTGAAAAAAGTTACTAATTTGGTATTGAAACCAGAGATGAAGAAATCGCTACCTAAATGGTAGAACGTAACTAGATTATACCAGGTAATGAACAAATTTGATGAAGCGGGGTCTAAATTGGTCTTCTCATCACCCACCAAATCTCAAAAGAGGGATACCAATAGGCCAATATTTGAGGGCCAGACGTAACTGTACATCTCTCCAAGATTTCCAACTAGAAGCTAACCTCTTAAAAGACATGTTCTTATCCAAAGGTTACCCAAGGAAATGTTTAAAGAGAGCATATCATAGGGCACTTTCAACTCCAAGGGAAGAACTTTTGACTCCAAAAAAAAGAGATGACACAACCCTGATAAGATTTATTGCTAACTATGACAACGGTTGGTCCAAAGTAAAAACCATCTGTGAAAAATACTGGCCCATCTTACATATGGAAAAATCCTTGGAAAGAGTTCTTCCCCCTACTCCATCGTTTACTGGAAGAAGGACAAAAAATCTGAGCGACAAATTGGTTCACAGTTTCTTACAATCAGATACAAACACACGCACTTGGTTACAACGACCTAAAGGTGTTTATCAATGTACCCACTGCAAAGCCTGTAAATTTGTAAAAAAAATCACAACAATTACCAGTAACATCACCAGACGTCATTATGATATTAGACAATTCATGAACTGTTCCAGTAAAAAAACTTGTTATTTGATTACATGTGAATGTGGTGTACAGTACGTTGGCAAAACGATACAACAATTTAAACGCCGTATTCTTCAACACATTAATTCTGTATACAATAATCTTGAAACTTCGGTCTCTAGACATGTTCGAAATCAGCACGATTCAAATCCTTCATGTCTTTCTTTCCAAGCCATTGAAAAGATGACTTGTGGACCTAGAAAAGGAAATTTTGACAAAAATCTTTGTCAGCGAGAATCCTTTTGGATATACACACTTAAAACCTTGTATCCACTTGGCCTAAATGAGGACTTCAATTATACACCATTTATTTGATTATTTAATCATTTTCATCTCATTTTTTACAAGGCCCCTCTATATATATTTATACATTCAAATTTTATAATTTTGTATACATTTTTTGTTTTTTTGTTTCCCTCCATAGCCTTATGGAATAAGGTTCAATACCTCCACTATGCATATACTTGCACATTACCACTCTGCTATTTTTGGTTAAATGAGTATGCAAATCATGTCTTTATCATATGCATTATTAATATTACTTCTTTGTTCATCAACATTTCTATTTAGTTTCTATTCCACCATTGGGATTAGTGCATATATTTGTACTGTACTGTCAATCTTATTATATTATATTATTACTAGGTGTAAAGCCTGCCCAGAGGGCAGTCTATTGATAAGTGTGGTGCATTGTGCTTGGTTCTGTGCTCTGTGCCGTTTATTCTGTTGTGCTCGGCTCTGTGCCGTCTATGGTACTGTGCTCGGCTCTGTGCCGTTTTTATTGTGCTCGGCTCTGTGCCGTTTTTATTGTGCTCGGCTCTGTGGCGTTTTTATTGTGCTCGGCTCTGTGGCGTTTATTCTGTTTTGCGTTTATACTGCCCCTGCTCATGGATATATGCCCCAACACGTGGATACTGCCCCAACACGTGGATACTGCCCAGCTTGTGGATATTGCCCCAGCACGTGGATACTGCCCCAGCACGTGGATACTGCCCCAGCACGTGGATTACTGCCCCAGCACGTGGATATTGCCCCAGCACGTGGATATTGCCCCAGCACGTGGATACTGCCCCAGCACGTGGATACTGCCCCAGCACGTGGATACTGCCCCAGCTCGTGGATACTGCCCCAGCACGTGGATATTGCCCCCCAGCTCGTGGATATACTCACCTACATCGGCCCTCCAGCGATGGCGGTCCCGCTTCCAGCGTTCTCTCTCTCTCTCTGTTGGTCGCGGGATGACGTCACGAAAGCCTTTGACCCCCGGGGTCAAAGGCTTTCGTGACGTCATACCGGCGACCAACGGAGAGAGAGAGAAGACGCTGGAAGCGGGACCGCCATCGCTGGAGGAGCTAAGGGCCGATGTAGGTGAGTATGTGTAGGCAACATCCCCCTACATTGGCCCGGAGTCTCAGCGGTGGCTGTCGCAGGCTGCTCGGCGGCCTCTAGGCTTAGGCGAGTCCCCGGCTCGGCTGGGCCTGTAGGCCCAAGCCAAGCGGGGGCTCGCCTGAGCCTGGAGGCCGGCCGAGCAGCCTGCGACAGCCGGAGGACAGTCACCGCTGGAGCTCAGGGCTAATGTAGGTGAGTATGTGCTCTCCACACCCACCTGCTTACTCGGCCGGTATCCAAGCTTAGGCGAGCCCCCGGCTTTGCGTGGGCCTAGAGGCCCAGCCGAGCCGGGGACTCGCCTGAGCCTGGAGGACGCCCGAGCATGCAACTCGACCGGCCTCCATGCTCAGGCGAGTCCCCGGCTCGGCAGGGCCTCTAGGCCAAGCCAAGCCGGGGGCTCGCCTAAGCTTGGATACCGGCCGAGGAAGCAGGGTGTGTGTGTGTAGAGCACATACTCACCTACATCGGCCTCGAGTCCTCCACCGCTTCCACACATACTCACCTACATCGGCCCTTAGCTCCTCCAGCGATGGCGGTCCCGCTTCCAGCGTCCTCTCTCTCCATTGCTCGCCAGGATGACGTCACGAAAGCCTTTGACCCCCGGGGTCAAAGGCTTTCGTGACGTCATTCCGGCGAACAACGGAGAGAGAGAGGATGCTGCAAGCGGGACCGCCATCGCTGGAGGAGCTAAGGGCCGATGTCGGTGAGTATGTGTTAGGCAACATCGGCCCTGAGCTCCAGCGGTGACCTCCTCCGGCGAGCAGGCTGCTCGGCCGGCCTCTACGCTTAGGCGAGTCCCCGGCTCGGCTGGGCCTGTAGGCCCAAGCCAAGCCGGGGGCTCGCCTGAACCTGGAGGCCCGCCTAGCAGCCTGCTCGGCCGGAGGAGGTCACCGCTGGAGCTCAGGGCCGATTTGGTGGAGTATGTTTTGGGAATTTAGGCCTGAGCTCCAGCGGTGACCTCCTCCGGCTGTCGCTGGCTGCTCGGCGGGCCTCTAGGCTTAGGCGAGTCCCCGGCTCGGCTGGGCCTGTAGGCCAAACCAAGCCGGGGGCTCGCCTGAACCTGGAGGCCCGCCTAGCAGCCTGCTCGGCCGGAGGAGGTCACCGCTGGAGCTCAGGGCCGATTTGGTGGAGTATGTTTTGGGAATTTAGGCCCTGAGCTCCAGCGGTGACCTCCTCCGGCTGTCGCTGGCTGCTCGGCGGGCCTCTAGGCTTAGGCGAGTCCCCGGCTCGGCTGGGCTGTAGGCCCAAACCAAGCCGGGGGCTCGCCTGAGCCTGGAGCCCGCCTAGCAGCCTGCTCGGCCGGAGGAGGTCACCGCTGGAGCTCAGGGCCGATTTGGTGGAGTATGTTTTGGGAATTTAGGCCCTGAGCTCCAGCGGTGACCTCCTCCGGCTGTCGCTGGCTGCTCGGCGGGCCTCTAGGCTTAGGCGAGTCCCCGGCTCGGCTGGGCCTGTAGGCCCAAACCAAGCCGGGGGCTCGCCTGAACCTGGAGGCCCGCCTAGCAGCCTGCTCGGCCGGAGGAGGTCACCGCTGGAGCTCAGGGCCGATTTGGTGGAGTATGTTTTGGGAATTTAGGCCCTGAGCTCCAGCGGTGACCTCCTCCGGCTGTCGCTGGCTGCTCGGCGGCCTCTAGGCTTAGGCAAGTCCCCGGCTCGGCTGGGCCTGTAGGCCCAAACAAGCCGGGGGCTCGCCTGAGCCTGGAGGCCCGCCTAGCAGCCTGCTCGGCCGGAGGAGGTCACCGCTGGAGCTCAGGGTCGATTTGGTGGAGTATGTTTTGGGAATTTAGGCCCTGAGCTCCAGCGGTGACCTCCTCCGGCTGTCGCTGGCTGCTCGCGGGCCTCTAGGCTTAGGCGAGTCCCCGCTCGGCTGGGCCTGTAGGCCCAACCAAGCCGGGGGCTCGCCTGAGCCTGGAGGCCCGCCTAGCAGCCTGCTCGGCCGGAGGAGGTCACCGCTGGAGCTCAGGGCCGATTTGGTGGAGTATGTTTTGGAATTTAGGCCCTGAGCTCCAGCGGTGACCTCCTCCGGCTGTCGCTGGCTGCTCGGCGGGCCTCTAGGCTTAGGCGAGTCCCCGGCTCGGCTGGGCTGTAGGCCCAAACCAAGCCGGGGGCTCGCCTGAACCTGGAGGCCCGCCTAGCAGCCTGCTCGGCCGGAGGAGGTCACCGCTGGAGCTCAGGGCCGATTTGGTGGAGTATGTTTTGGGAATTTAGGCCTGAGCTCCAGCGGTGACTCCTCCGGCTGTCGCTGGCTGCTCGGCGGGCCTCTAGGCTTAGGCAAGTCCCCGGCTCGGCTGGGCCTGTAGGCCCAAACCAAGCCGGGGGCTCGCCTGAGCCTGGAGGCCCGCCTAGCAGCCTGCTCGGCCGGAGGAGGTCACCGCTGGAGCTCAGGGTCGATTTGGTGGAGTATGTTTTGGGAATTTAGGCCTGAGCTCCAGCGGTGACCTCCTCCGGCTGTCGCTGGGTGCTCGGCGGGCCTCTAGGCTTAGGCGAGTCCCCGGCTCGGCTGGGCCTGTAGGCCCAAACCAAGCCGGGGGCTCGCCTGAGCCTGGAGGCCCGCCTAGCAGCCAGCGGCAGCCGGAGGACGGTCACCGCTGGAGGATCGGGGCATCTGGCCGTGTAAACACGCGGCTCGTGCCGTTTTTTTTTTTTTTTTTTTTTTTTTTCACGCGGCCGGCACGCGCAGCTACCTGTGTGTTCTAACGGCCGCTTTCAAATGTCCGTCGCGCATGCGCAGTAGGGTTTTGGCGACGGACAGTTTTTAGCTTACTCTTTTATAGTATAGATTTGTATACATCTTCATTACTGCTACTTTGTTATTGCATTCAATGTTTATGGCACTAAATAGTTCCATAATGATTCTCTTTATTTCTTATTGTCTTTCTCTTATTAGAAGTTACAGTTTTATGTTTATTACTATAGGCTTCCTTCAGTATTATTACCCTTTTCAATATCAACATTTTATTATGGTTATCTTGATAATTTTATTATCTAGGTATAGGTTCTTATTTAATTAATTGTTCATCATTATTTCATACATCAATTAATAGTGACTGCGTTCCTTTTATTATTTTTTCTTTTGCTGTACATTTATGTGCCACCATGCATATAATACCAGCATATCTACACTCCAATTATTATGCCAATCTTGATACTTGTCAATTCATCTATCTATTCAGATATGGCTTTATTTATCCAATCTAATTGATTCATTATCACTATTTCATACACCATCTAATAGAGATTGTGTTCCCTTAATTATCATCTCTATCATTTTCCTATTGCTCTATACTTATGCATCGCCGTGCAGGAATGGCATTTAGTGCTGCAGTATTGCGCCACTTCACATACGGCATTATCATCAATCCTTTACAGCACTTATTCATACATATATTCCATTGCATGGTTTTTCCAAGCCACATCTCATGGATATTAATTTTTTATTTTACCACTATTCATACATAATCATATCACTGTTACCTTACCAATTGTATTTAAGGTCAGTGGTACCAAATAGCCTTATTATAGCTCATTCTGGTCTGTTTTTGATTTATTCCACTTATTAATTGCATTTGTCGCATTTTAGTCACAGCCTTATGATTTCCATTTCATTACAAATGGTTCGTTTTGTTCTGTAACTTTTTCATTTTAGCATCCTTTTCATTCTATCCATTATGACTATTTTGACCATCAATTTGATATTCATCTATTTAGACAATTACCATCTTACATATGTAATATTTAGTGCTGTAACATTTTTACCAATTATACATGGCATTATCACCCACCTCTTACGGTACTTATACATGTCACGGAATGGCCCAGCACCCTCAGCCAGGGGCGGTGCAGTGACAGTGGTGGCTATGGACACTCGGGTGTGGTGGCACGCACCTAGTTTTACCAGTACTTTTATTTAGATGTGATATTGTGTGGTGTAATAAAGTGTTCCCCGTTGGTTTATTGCGTAATGTATTTTCCCTTTGTCTGCCTTGCCCGCCGCCATTTTCCGATCACCTTGTGGCGCAGTTCAGAATCTTCGATTCGGAAAATGGCCGATTCGAACCATCCGGTCCGAATTGGCGACTCCCTGAAGCGTAATGGCCAATGGGTCCCGGGAGGGCGGGCAAGGAGTCCCATTGTATTGTAATTTATGTGAAGTTAATAAATGCTTGAGTTGTGCAGAATAAAGGCAGATTTTGCAGTGCATCCAGCTTTGACTGATGTGTCTTTTTCTCCGCCGTATTTTCGCATCTGAGTATCCCCCGCGATCTCAGGGTACGGTGACCACCCAGATACGAACCGAACCGAGCGCTCTGTGCCTGTATCGAGGATCAGGGCAGAGGCGCAGCGGAGGAGATTCGGTTCTCAGAAAGACGGAGATCCGATCCAAAGGGCGCGGCCGTGTACCGCGCTTCGGTATTGCGAGGGATTGCGGTAAGATCCGAATCCCTTGCTGATCCCACAAGATCCGAAGCTTCCTTCATCCCCGATCCGATCCGAAAAGTCATCCTCTTAGGATCCGACGAACTTACCCGCACCGAGATCGAAACGTTTCCCGCAAGATCCGAAACGTTTCCCACATCCGATACGAATATTCCTCCGCGGCAGAACCGATCTCCACGGACGTCCCACACCTACAAGGTCAGTGAACCAGCTGCTCGGGACGCTGAGTGCCGTATGGCTCAGTGGTCGGGCTGGTTCTAGGCAGGGGTCCCCTCCACCGCCCGCTAACCCTTCCCCAGGGTCACGCCAGGCCGCACGAGACGCCGAGTGCGCGTCACTCGGTAGTCGGGCCAGCGGTAAGCGACGGGGTCACGCAGATTGAGCACACCCGCAGGCGGAACAACATCTCCATTCCGTCATACTGGTGACAGCGGTGGGATCGCTCTCTGCAGGCCCCTAGGAGACCTACGCCATGGTGGTGTACACCTATTATGACCGGGACACCCTGCGTGGGATGTTGGAGAACCGGGGAGGAACGCCGGGTAACAAGAAGAGAAAGACCCTGATCAAGGAACTGACCAGGATGGATCAGGACAGGGTGACGACGCCCGTCCCCAGCCCTGTCCAAGCAGAGGTGGAGGAAGATGCTGGTCTCCGAGAGGTGCGGCGTCGGATCGCCCTGCTAGGAGATGTCCCGACGACGGCGGACAGATGCAAGGTGATTCGGGAGTTCTACCGGGAAGTTGAGCAGGAGAAGGAACGCCAGCACGAGTTGCGGTTGGCAGAGCTCCGCGGAGCAGAGCCTGAATATGTTGACCCCGAACCCTACCCTGTGGAACCCTGGGTCGAGGCTCACAGCTCGACTGGAGCTTCACCCTGGGAATCTGCAACCCCCAGTGACTACGCTTGCGGGACTCTCAGCTCGCCTGGAGCCTGTACTGAGGACGTCACTTATCCCCGCGACCCTCGGATGGAGACTCACAGCTCGCCTGGAGCTGCATCTGAGGACGCCACATTCCCCATTGAGGAGCGGTGCTCCTGCGCTGGCACCTTCGCCGACATGAAGGTCGTGTTGGCAAGAGAGCTGCAGGAGGGCCTGGAGCGGGACCAGCGGTCCACAGAGGAACTGTGGTACGAGGCCCTGGACCATGAGCGGGACTGCCATGGTGCGTACATTCCTTCTGATGCTGTCGTCCATCGGGTGCAGTATGATGTGCGAGCGGCGTTCCTGCAAGGTCGGGCCCCAGAGGAGTGGGAGGCCGAGCTCAGGAGTCTGGTGCAGGAGGAGATCGCACTGGACGCCGCGTACCGCGCGCTCCGGTGGCTAACCGCCGCTCCGACAGTGCGCCCTATTGGAGGCAGTTCCACTGCAGGGCCTCGCTACGGAGGCACGGGGCTGCTCTACACGAGCATGGCCGCCGACCCCAAGTTTGGAGAGGAAACTGAAGAACGGATGGAAGACATCCTGGAGCGACGGGAACTGGAGATCCCGTCAGACAGCAGGGACTCGGTGTTCGAGGAGCTGGAGTCCCTAGCCGAGCGAGAGTGGGAGCTCGAGGTGGCTTATCGAAGACTGTTGGACGGCGTTCCGCAGTCGAGCCTGAGCTCCCCGTGGTGGGACGGGTCGGCGGAGGAAGTCGACAGTCCCCAGGTTTGGGACCTATGGGAGGCCGAGGCGGACCCATGGGTGCCCGTGGGGGTTTCGACTGAGGAAGTTACCCCCTTCACCCCGCAAGAGGACAGGGTGGCCGAGGCCACGGGTCCAGCGGGGGAGGAGACGGATGGTCTCCCCGGGATGGGTTGTGCGGCAACCATTGTTTGCCCCGGGGGTGAAGTGACCATCCTCCCCAAGGAGATCGTCAACCAGCGGAAGAGCTGGCTACGGGGCAGAGGGCCGCTGGCCTCTGCCCACTACTCAAAATCTGCCCAAGAGGAGCAGACAGATGGTTCCCCCGGGATGGGTTGTGCGCAACCATTGATTGCCCCGGGGGGAAGAAACCATCCTCCCGCAAGGAGATCCTCACCCAGCTGAAGAGCTGGCCACGGGGCAGAGGCGCCGCTGGCCTCTGCCCCTATCCACCGTCTGCCGGGTGGAGCAGACAGAAGGTCCCCCGGGCTGGGTTGGGCGCAACCATTGATTGCCCCGGGGAGGGAAGAAACCACCCTTCCGCAGGGGATCCCCACTCAGCAGAAGAGCTGACACCAGGGCAGAGCGCCGCTGGCCTCTGCCCGTTTCTCCCAACCTGCCCGAGGGGCAGAGTAAGGATGACCCCGTGCGACTGCCGGTGCGTCCTTGTCATCCCTTCTTCGGCTGCCAGGAAGAGCAGCCAGGTCCGGCTCCATTTCCTCGGCTGCCGTGTCCCCGCGCTGGTCATCCAGCGGAAGAGCTGGCAACGGGGCAGAGCGCCGCTGGCCTCTGCCCACTTTGGCAACCCTTGGGCTCGGGGGGCCCCACCCAGCCACGGTTCTTTCCCACGGCTGACCTGGGCACTGGGGCGTGTGCAGTTAGCACCCGGGTTCCCAGGTGAGCGACAACCCTGGGGGGGACACAGGAGGTACTCCGGCCCAGACGTATGTACTTTTGCCCAGCCGGGGTAACCTTGAGGACGTGGGGTCCCGGACAAGCTGGCACGGCCGCAAGGCCAAATGGAGAGGCCTGGTGACCCGGCCTCCCCAGACAGACTACGGGCCTGGGAGCACCGACTTCCCCGGTATGACCCGGTGGGGTCAGACCAGGTGCGTCGAACTGGGGGAGGGGGAGGAGTGTCACGGGATGGCCAGCACCCTCAGCCAGGGGCGGTGCACAGTGACAGTGGTGGCTATGGACACTTGGGTGTGGTGGCACGGCACCTAGTTTTACCAGTACTTTTATTTAGATGTGATTGATTGTGTGGTGTAATAAAGTGTTCCCCGTTGGTTATTTGCGTAATGTATTTTCCCTTTGTCTGCCTTGCTCGCCGCCATTTTCCGATACCTTGTGGCGCAGTTCAGAATCTTCGATTCGGAAAATGGCCGATTCGAACCATCCGGTTCGAATCGTAAAATGGCCGATTCGGACCATCCGGTCCGAATTGGCGACTCCCTGAAGCGTAATGGCCAATGGGTCCCGGGAGGGCGGGCAAGGAGTCCCATTGTATTGTAATTTATGTGAAGTTAATAAATGCTTGAGTTGTGCATAATAAAGGCAGATTTTGCAGTGCATCCAGCTTTGACTGATGTGTCTTTTTCTCCGCCGTATTTTCGCATCTGAGTATCCCCCGCGGTCTCAGGATACGGTGACCACCCAGATACGAACCGAACCGAGCGCTCTGTGCCTGTATCGAGGATCAGGGCAGAGGCGCAGCGGAGGAGATTCGGTTCTCAGAAAGACGGAGATCCGATCCAAAGGGCGCGGCCGTGTACCGCGCTTCGGTATTGCGAGGGATTGCGGTAAGATCCGAATCCCTTGCTGATCCCACAAGATCCGAAGCTTCCTTCATCCCCGATCCGATCCGAAAAGTCATCCTCTTAGGATCCGACGACTTACCCGCACCGAGATCGGAAACGTTTCCCGCAAGATCCGAAACGTTTCCCACATCCGATACGAATATTCCTCCGCGGCAGAACCGATCTCCACGGACGTCCCACACCTACAAGGTCAGTGAACCAGCTGCTCGGGACGCTGAGTGCCGTATGGCTCAGTGGTCGGGCTGGTTCTAGGCAGGGGTCCCCTCCACCGCCCGCTAACCCTTCCCCAGGGTCACGCCAGGCCGCACGAGACGCCGAGTGCGCGTCACTCGGTAGTCGGGCCAGCGGTAAGCGACGGGGTCACGCAGATTGAGCACACCCGCAGGCGGAACAACATCTCCATTCCGTCATAATACATATTTATACTCTCCTGTATGACTCAGTCTATCTATGTCACCTTTCATAGAGAATCATTTAATTCATTTTGAATGCATTCTATTTTGTGTTTATTTCGTTTCAGTGATGTTTGTATTTTCCCACTGAGTATCACCTTAAAATATGGTGATTAAATATTCCAATACGGCTCCTTTGAGTTCCGATTCATATTATTAAATTACATTGTAGCGAGATTTTCTCGCCTCATTGATTCCCCTAGTGAACGGATCAAATTGGGATTACCATTGGATCTCTTGTGGTGCCAATCTTCATGACAGTCGTTTGATTGGAGCATTTGCATTGCCTCTCCCATTGGCTAGATTCATAGGCAGGGATGGAACATGAGATTTAAAATCTCCTACCTGTCTTCAGTCCGTAAGCACTCCTGACGAGCCATTTCAGGCGAAACGCGCGCGTCGGGTGCGCCTCTCAGACCGGAAGCTCCTTGTTCTTTTTGGTGATTTGCATTTTTGACATCCCTCATATGCATGTTATACTCCGCTGATGGTCTCTATTGATACTATGAATCTGGATAATTATTGAAATGCTTTCACATTGGGCTTTGAGCCAATTTATGCTTAACAAGAGCTCCTCTTTGTTGACTTTTCTGCTGGTTTAAGGTGTGCCTTTTTAGACCGGAGCTCCTTGTTCCTTTTGGTGATTTGCATTTTGACCTCCTTTATATATATGTATACCCCGATGGTGGGTCCCATTGATACTAGGAATCTGGACAATTATTGAAATGCATTCACATTGGGCTATTTAGCCAATTTATGCTCCACAAGAGCTCCTCTTTTTTGACCTTTTTTGACCTCTTTAGCTGGTTTAAGCGCAGTGTTCATTACTCAATTGGTTACCACTTTCATTCGCCACAATCCTTGAGGTAACCCTCGAAGGCTACCTATTGTATTGATTATTGATTACATCTCCTGCCACCATACATTATTATCTTTTCAGCAGAATCGTTTTTTGTTTTTATATCATTATTATGTTTTGTGAGCCTGTCTATTTATGTTATAATTGTTTTGCCGATTTTAACTCTATTCAATAAAAGTTATTATTAATCAGTTGGTCTCTGGGAGACATTAGTACTCTGATGTTCCATCAGAGTAACTGTAGTTATTATAAATTATATAGTTTTTACTAAAGTAAAAGGCATATAATGAGACACGGTGTTCGTAGATATATTTACAGTATTTCGTATCGCGGTAAACGCGCAGCGGAAAAAGAAAATGCGAGACTTCGTATTTCTGAAAAATGCGCGACCGAACAGAAAAAAATACAATGCTTCGTAATTACGAGAAAGGCGCAGCGGAAAACAAAATAAGATGCGAATCTTTGCCCCTTTTTCGAGATACTAGGGAGTGAGTCCCGAACAGGTTAAGTCCCGAACTGTGAGTGTATGTGTGTGTTATGGTACGCGCGGGTACTATTCAACTGTCCAGTGAATCTCTTAAACGATGTCTTCGACTAGTCAAGTTGGGGCCCTGTGGGTTTTAGAAATAAACAACAGCGCACTTTCTTGACTTTGTAAAACCGGCCTTGGAGGCCTCTCACCCATCCGCTCGATCACCAAGGCTCCG